>CAKALG010000093.1:0-26524 GCA_916700815.1 Helicolenus hilgendorfi | reverse complement strand
GCCTTCTCTCCAATATGATAGAACTAGATATCACGCGGCATGTGGTGCTCAAAGCGCCAAAAAGAAATACATTTGAAAAACTCAATGTCTCAGCAATGTCTCTTTCCGAAAATCATGACCCGGTCACTCAAGATAACCCACAGACCGCTTTTGTTGTGACAAGTTTCATGTAGGAACAATTTTTCTTTCTACCGAACTACACCCGCCAACTCTATCACCGCGCAGAAGGACGCTACTCATGGACGAGACGCTCATGCTTGTGACAGCGCGAGATGTAAACTGGTGCTAGGTGAGCTGGCAGTATCAGTTAGCTCTAAACTATGAAAATGAGCCTCTCTTCCATGAGCGGTTGCACGCTTCCTTCTGCACGGTGATACAGTTGCCGGGTGTAGCTCAGTAGAAAGAAAATAGTCCCTATATGACACGGCACACAACAAAATTAAAGTTGGATTATCTTGAGAATCTCCAACACTCACACCAAAACAACCTAGATTTATAAATAGCACTACAGGTAAGAGGAAAAATATGTGATTTTTGATTTTTTTTTTGGGTGAGCTGTCCCTTTAAAATCATGACATCTCTTTATTGCCAGTTATGGCAGCATATTACTGCCACCATCAAATTAATCTGCTTGGTTAATCATTATCAGACGATACTTTCAAGAATTTCAAGTATTAAATAAACTATTTTTGCTATTGTGCTTTCATGAGAAATGTTAGTCATTATAACATGATAAGATGGTATAAAAATATGTTATGACCAGACAGCACCTTGTTATAAAAAGTAAAAGATCTTGTATCTCACTATGCCAAGAAAATGTTCTCATTCATACAAAAAAGCGTATTTTTTGTCACGATGGCAGCAAGACCTCGCCATATAGTCTTTATATAAGTAAAACCATTTTCATCTAAATATCTAATAACAATACATAACAATGTAGAGTGTGTATGTTCAGCAGACTGTACTATGTTGGCTATTTAAAGTCAAGTTGAAATGAAAAACGCCTTGTTAACCCTTTTAGATCACATACCCGGTCATATTTTGCACCAATTTAACAATAAATGCCAAAAAAATTACAAAAAAACACTTTCTTCATATTTTTATACAGTATCAAATCCAATAATTTTTTCATCCTGTAAAACAAAATAGGACACATGCTTACGTAAGCCAGTACCAGCCAATTTCAACCAATAATATCATGACATCCACCCGTCAATCAATCTGCACCAGCCACTGATATGAGATGTAGGCTGCCAATATGCTCTGTGTATTCTGTGTCCAATCAAATTCCTCCCGACATTATGTCCCACCTGCCACCAGCTTGACTTTAAACATTTTTAATTTTTGCTTATTCAACCAATTGCTTTATTTTTTTTTGTAAAATGTCAGCTATTACATAACTATGTGTTGACTATTATTAAGGGTCATCTTTATTTATCTTTGGCCACATTTGGCTTACTTGGTACAGCTGTTGAGCCAACATATAACATATAAACATGTGCACACACTATTCCAGCTATACCTTTTTTGTGGGAGAGTTATATTTGGTGGGGATGTTGGATTTCCATATCAAAAGGAGTATTTCTCTCCTTGCAGTAATCCACTAAAGAAGCAGGGCGTGGAATCCCCAAATCAGGCGTTACGTCCCGCATAATATAGCGTCAGGAAAGAGAGGTAGAAGTACAGATAGCAATCTGACAGACAGGATGATGAACATGAACAGTAAGGAAGAGACAAAGATGTACAGTCAAATGTGGGGTCATCTCCCTCTACACTATTTCTGCTCCTGTTTAGATAATCAACAAACACTTTTTTTATATTTAGCCCACAATGTTGTTGCATTTTCTTTGTCAAAACACACTAAATGAAAAATGTGTATCTAGTAAAACAAGCTCCATGTCCTGGATGTAAGATTTACTGAATATATACCACATGCAGACTGAGCAGTTTAGTGTGTACTGTGTGTACTGGGGTAGGTTATCATTGTAATGAGACACTCAGTAGGATCTCTAGTACAGTAGGTTATCTATGGCTGTCATCAGTCACTGTGGTCATCCATGGTTACCAATCCATATTAAAAGGTTTACAGTTACCGTGTCATTTTTAATTACTTGGAGAAGCTCTAGTGAGCTGCTAGTAATTACAGTCTGAGAAAGATAGCATAATAGTACAGACAAAACTGAAAATTATATCAATATTATTTAGGATAGTGAGGAATATACAGAATGAAATTATAAGATATTCATATAGGATGTGGCCATTTAATGACTATGGTTCTAACAATAATGAAAAAAGGCAGATATCAAGCAAATGTACAGTCTCCTGATCTATCATTATATTAGTCTTGTCCTTGCCATGGGATCAGGATGTAATCTTTGGCTGTAACATTAGCCATTAGTGTGACTTTGACCATCCAAACTCATCACATTACCTTCAGATCTCTAAGACCAGAGATGGAAGTTGTCAGCATAGAGTTGAGGATATTCACATTTTATAGGCAATGAAAATAAGTTTCATGAGCCGGACGCGTCGCGCTGGACGGGCTCATTTGCATAAAGGACTGTTCCCTGCTTTTTCATTTTTTAAAGAGCAACGGCCAATAAGGAAACTCCAACACTCGGCCAATGGATCACGTGACTTCATCACTCAGTCAGTCACTCAGTGCCAGACTTTTGCGTTTGTAGGGCTGGCCCTCTGCAGTCCAGCCAAAAATCTGACTTAAGTGTAACTGTGACCTCCTTTTCTGACCTCTTCCAAACCAAATCCAAAAATGTCAACCTATTGTTGGCGCTAGAGGTAAAGTCAGGAGATCACCAAAATCTCTAAGACCCATCCAATCCTCTGAGGACCATGACAATCCATCCAATAGTGGTTGAGATCTTTCAGTGATAAATTCAGTTTCTGTACACTGCCATCCACAGAGCCAGGCCACTATAGCATGGCTAAAATATTGAAAGGTACATTGATTGGTCAGATTGCATGTGTCCTTTCAGGAATACAGTGCAGATTTCACTGGTCCACATTAATCCAAGACGCCACAATAATAGAAAACTTCCATTGAAATAGTGAAGGCTTTTCTTATGTACAGGTAAATCTGGGAAGGATTCTCCGTCACGACTTTAAGTAAGACATGTCCGCTACCCAGACCGCGACTGAAGCCACCCTATAAGCCTCTGCAGTGAAGTGTCCTCTCACATCCATCATGCTCGGGATCGAACGTCTCTGATCAATGTGCTGCATGCAGAGGCCAGATCGGGCCTGACAGACAGCTCTACGGGGGGTTCCCTTCCCAGGCTCACCATGGGAGGGGCTCCATACAAATCAAGCGCCCCCTTCACTAGAAATCAATCATCACATAAGACGAATGCTGCTCCCTCCATGAAAACAAGCCTCCAGTGAATCATGCCAAGCTCAGCATCAATTCGATGAAGTGCACAGAATAACGTCGGATGCAACATCTATCTCATTTCAATTCACATTTTGAAATCGACTCGCATGTTTATCTGTAATCAATAATCACAAGCGAGGTTATTATTACCCCAATCAGTGTGCCTACGACAGCAGTTCTTGTTTTAGTGCAGTAATCTATAGATGATTTGCTCAAGTCCAAGCTACGCACAATGAAAATGCATTTTTAACACATTACCAAGCAAATTTGTAAAACTGCAAAATGTTCAATTAAAGATCAATATGTTTGTCTCTAAGACACACCTAAAAGCACATGTATCTTGCACTTCTATCCTTATGAGGACCCTACACTAACTCCAGCCAAGTTCTCAGCCTCAAATGGCCCCATAGAGAACTGAGACTTGATCAAAATGGCCACTCAAATTCACAAAACTTGCCCACATGCCGAATCTGTAAAAGACAGAAAATACAGGACCGCATACATACACATGCCCACATTTCCCTTTTAACAGAACTGTACAGAGACGAGTGAGGGGCTCATTTTCAGCTGTGTCCTTTCATGTGTGACAACAATGAGGGTTAAATTCAGACCTACTTTCCTCCGTAATCAGGTCAGGTCCGGACAGGTGCTCCCTGACTGATAAAGAGTTGTGAGGATGGAGGGCTCCATTTTTACCAGGGGTTTTATTCAAACGTTAGGGGAGTCATTTGTATTATTACTGACCAATATTAACACACAAATGAGCAAAACAAGTGACCTGATTCTCTTCAGCAGGACTACGACACACTGAACCTGTTATTTAGCTTTGATCAACGAGGATTTATTTAGATTTGGGGAGAGGAGAGGAGAGGAGAGGAGAGGAGAGGAGGGTAGGGGAGAGGAGAGGTCCATTATTGTCCGTCCTATCTTTCTTTATAAGGACATGATATTGAAACTATCTTTTCTAAAATACTGAGCAAACCAGAAAGCATTACTTTACTACAGTCTTCTTTATATCTGCAAACTAGGGCTGGCCAATATATTAATATTATATTGATATTGTGATATCATAGATTTTGAATATCGTAGTGTAACGTAATTGCTGTCTTTTCCTGGTTTTAAAGGCTGTATAACAGTTATTGATGCAATTTTCTGAACTTACCAGACTGTTCTAGCTGTTCTATTATTTATCTTTACAAAATAAGTCATTATATTATTACCTTTATTTATTCAGGGGGAGGTTCACTGAGAGCAATGCTCTCTTTTTCCAGGAACGCCCTGATCACAATCACACAGTTACACATTCACACCTGGAAGCTGCCCAGTACAACCACAGTCGGATCTGCTGGCCACTGAGCAGCTCCACTGGATGCTGCACAATTAATGTTTCATAATTTCATAAATATTTACATCCATGGACTGAAAACAACAACTTCAACAAATCCTCCTAATGAAACAAAATCAAGGATTGGTTATCTTTAGGCAAAAAAACAACTTGGTTAGGTTTAGGGAAAAGATCATGGTTTTGGTTAAACTGACTTCTTCGTTAAGGTTAAGGGACCTTCATTGTCATGGTTACAACAATAACCAGGTGGTTAAGGTCAGGGAAAACCGCGCCCATGGTTAAAGAAAACAATGTTGATTGGAATGGTAAAACAAACACCAGTCTCTTGTGTTAAAGTAGCACATTTTGTAGACCCGTCTATCCAGCTCAACCTCCTCCCTACGTGGCTCTATAACAACGTCAACCAACTTCGTCCTTTGCAAGAATCATAATTCCTACGGCTGTTCCAGATATTTGTCACCTGAACCTAAACAAATGTTGTTGTTGGGGATTTGCTGAAACGACTGATGCTGCCGTCCATCTCGGGAAGACGGTCAAAAAATAAAAGAAACGCACTGAAATGCACAAAAATGCACATCTCTTTTTATCAACATATTCAGCCTATACATTTTGTATCCCTTCACAAAACAGTTTTTTCTAGTTTCCCCATCTGTGGAACTGTATCACATTGAGTCACTTCCTCACTCAGTCAGTTAATCCGTTCGGCAAATATTGTAAAGCCCCGATCAAACACATCATTCTAGAGCAAATAAACATGACGTCTTTTAATTGGCAGAGGCGCAATCTGCTTTCCAGCATGCAGTGTTCTTAAAAATCAATAGTGTTCTATTGTATTATTCAGTGTACTGTTCCTGGTACCAAGCACTCCCATCACTACTGGCTGCTCATTGTGGAAATTAATGCTGCATGCTATGCAAACATGACAAAGAGCCGACTATTGATTTTTTGCATTTTGATTTTCCTCCTGAGGCGTCTTGCACTTCTATGGTCAGGGTATTGGTGCAGAGGCTTTTCACACGTCTCTGCATACCTGTACAATACATGCACTTGCAAATATTGTACTCTCTGTGTGTGTCAGCGGGAGTCACATGTGTATTTGTCTTAATATTGGCCTGTACCTAGTGAGCAGTGTGACTGGAAGATGTGCTGAAGAGTCTTGCACTTGCCTTGCTGTTGCTGATTCTGCAATGTCCAGAGGCTGCCTGATCTCTCCAGTCAATCCAGTCTCACTGTGCTGGATCTGCCAGGGGAAGCAGAGGAAGGGAGTTACTTAACGTACAAAAACAGGCAGACAGCAGACTTCTTCAGCCCAGAAACTGCCCTTTCTAATTACTCTTATTCCATGAAATAACTACATTTACGATGAAGTGACCGCTCCCAAAGCAAAGTAATAACAGTGCAGTGGTGATAAGATGTCACATAGAAACCCATATTCATCCTGAAAGTTACAGTAAACAGAAAGTGTAAGCAGGCGAGGTTTCATGCCTTGAAATGAAAATGGAGAGAATAAGGGTTTCATGTGATGAGAGATGTCTGAAAAAAGTAATGAAAGCCTGAATGTAACTGAAAATGTTTTTTTTGCTTTGACATAAACAAATTCCTTTGATTTCAGCTTCCTCAAACAGGTGATGAAACCTGACGAAACCTGTACTCCAGGTAAGGATTCACCTCAAAACTGCCATAGATCATTGAAATGTTAAATACAGCTGCAGGGCTTTGACATGAAACAAGTCGTGATAAGTCTGTGCTCCCTTATGAGTGACGATCTGGTTTCAGTCAACTGTTGCCCTGGGAAAAAAACTACTGAGGCTTCAGGTTCACTTCAAACTTGTGTTGATTTACATGCCTGTGTGTTAATGTAACTGCTCACTTCTTACAGCAGCACTTTAAAAAGTGGCTCAAATTCATCTCTTTTCTTCTTCAGCCTGAAATTGTGTTTATCTTTGTCTAGCCTTACAGCTCCAGTCAGTAAGCCAAATATACACACAATAACGGCATCAAACAAAGAAACATGTTCTCCCCTCGTCCTAAAAGGGTCCTAAATCAAACTAAAGTACTTCCTTGTTTTTGATTGAAGCAGTAGCCTACACAAGTTGAAGCAGTGGTGCTGTGTGTGTGTTTTACCAATCAGCGACGGTCATCCCTGCAAACTCCTCCCCGAAAATTTCGGTACTTTCAAAAAGTACTACCCTCCGACCAGGGCATTCTTTGGGGCTAAAAGGTTCCCGTAAAATGACTCTGGTACTCAATTTAGACCCTGGTACCTGCAGTCGAAACCAATTAGTTCCTCAAAAGGTTCTTACTTCTAGGGGAAAGTTCCTGAGGTCGAAACGCAGCTCGACATCACAATGACTACGTCGACTTCTTGTATACAGTCTATGGTTTAGGTGCAGACCATTACATGATTGTAATGACGTGGGTTTGAATTTGGTTCATTCCTATTGTTCCATTTGACCTCTCTTCTTTGCCCCAGATTCCAAGTCTAATCTTTGTTTCCTGTCCAATAAAGCAAAAACAGCTCTGTAATCTTAAAAATCAATCTGTGCTTAGAGTTCTGGCTTCATTTAAACATCTGTAATTACACCGGGCTCCAAAAATGCCTCACTAGTTACAGGGTATCACAGGAATAATTAAAGTCTAAATGAGTCCTAATTTGATTTAATTTAATTTTAAAGACGACGTTTAAAGCTTAGAAAATTCCATGTAATGTGAAACTTGTAACACAATTACAGAAAACAGAACAGAAAAAGCTCCTTTGTAGAAAAAAAAAATATTTACCATCATCTTATATATTGCACACGATCCCTTACAAATAAAATACATGTTCAGCAGACACTATGAAGTCTGTTTTGGGATTAATATCTGCACTGTTTTATTCCAGAAGCACATCTTAAATGAATTTATTTATATATAATGTTCTATAAAATATTTCTCACATCCCCATGTAATGAAAGCAAAGAGGAGACCCATTGTCTACAATTAACCTAACCTAATTAATAAAAAAAATTAAAAATTAGAGTTATTAGCTTTATTATTGTTAAGTAGAAGAGGCTCTATGGTCTACAGTGTCATGAATACTCAACATGCTGGTTGTAAACGATGCTGACAGTCAACGCTGTTTTGTTTGATCATGTTGAGTCATGGAATGACTGAACGAGATAGCATCTGGATGCTGTTCTATCCTGGGAATTAGATGATAACGTATTACAGTGACTCAGCACACAGCGCCATTACCTACCATTACAGCTTGACATAACTTAGTTTGAAACAGCATTAAATTACATTTACCTGCTTAAATGGGCCATTAATGTCAGGATGGCATTCCCAGAAGATGGAGAACCGGCATGAGAGAGCTCTTCTTTTTTTCTAAGGAGGGCAGAGAGAGCAAAACCAAAGGCAGCACTCATGAGTGAGGTGATGAGAGGAGGAAAAAGGTGATGTAGGCCTGGTCATGTGGGACCAAAACTGGCACGATACAATGTGATTTAACTTACAGGACAAAATAAAGATTCAATATTTATCATTTTTGGATGGAGAGATGTTTTTTTTTTATGTAAATACAATTATTAACCCATATCCCTTTGAATGACTCCTGTTTTATATTGTCAATGTTAGACATGCTTATTATACTCATTAAAATGTCATCTCTTTTCCCCCTCAAGCCTTGCAACTACATCACTATGTCCTCATGTTGAAGTGATGTGTTGAGAAATGTGATTATGCTAGAAGTCTGTTACCCCTCCAGCTCTTAACGTCACTCATTGTTGTCTTGGTTAATATCATCATCATGTATTCTGCTGTGTTATCTCCCTAGCAGCCCCGTGGCAGAGTTATTGTGCTGTGCCAAGCCCTCTCTCTACACATGGCAAACAGCATTGAGGGCACAACAGAAACAAAAGTCATTGCTTTTGTAAGAACAAATTACTTTAGGTATCTGCTGACCATCTTTAAATATTATGCATGTCATGATTTTAGTTTTAAAAGGAAAACACCAGTGTAATTGGAGGTAAATGTATTGTTTTTTACCAGTCGGAGGGAGTGATGATGGATGCATGGTTCAAAGTCCATTGATGCTCTCTGTATTGCAATTTTGCCCCTGTGGACAACCAGCAGACAAAGTGACATTATTAGTATAAAATGTGTATCCTGGAGCTGTCTCACCATCTTCCCTTAATTGTTTAAATGTTTTACAGATGCCAATAGCACCTCTAGCTTCTTTGTGCAATGCCTTTTGACATACTGTACATATTTTTGACTTGTCAAAGCATGAAAAGCACAGGTGTGATTTATCACATTAATGATTACTGTAGCCTTATTACGCCTAGGGTTTCATGCTTTGACAAGTCAACATATCTGCTGGGAAAAATGTCTTTAATGTACATTAACTTCTTTTAATGTAACTTTAGCCTACACAGAGACTTTCTTAGTAACGTTAGCCTATCTATATTAACTTTTGTGTCACTTTTAAAGTGGGAACACACTTACTAAAAACTTAAAAAACATGTTAAAAAAGTAGCATTACTAGAATATTGTAGATTTGGGGACACAGTTGAATAGCAATGAGCATTTATAACTAGCTTGACAGCAGATTAACATTAGCTGGCAAAAAAAAAGTGGAAACAGCAACAAAAATAGCTATATCTCACAGTGGAAACAGGACATGCATGATATACCTTCAAAGCAAGAATGTGAACCAGTTGAAAGATAGCTATGCCTTTAGCTGATGAACACTGTGCCTGGCTCCTTGCAGGAGTGACAGGCTAACACTGTCAGCTAATAAGCTAGCTAACCTAGCTAGCTAGCTTGCACACGTTAGCCAGAGTGTGTTGTTTAGTCCTTCTCTGAATTTGGAGTCTACTGTTAAGGCTGTCTAGGTTTGACAAGTCTAGATAGTGTAGAAAACGCACTGAATTATCACTATTTCTTTCAAATACAATAAAGGTTTCGCACATCTAAAAGTGGATTTGAAACATTCTTAAGGCTTTATTCCTTGTCTAATAGGTGGTGCCAAAAAATCATTGTTTTTGTTTCCCTTAACGTTCCCCTTAAAGGTCCCATATTGTAAAAAGTGAGATTTTTATGTCTTTTATATTACAGTATGAAGCAGGTTTAAGTGCTGTATAAATACTGTTAAACTATCAAAACGCTCAATATACGGAGAAATACAAACAGCCCGTATACAGAAACTCTGCATTTGAAACAAGCCGTTATGATTTCTGTCCATTTGTGATGTCATAAATATACAATATTTAGACCATTACACAGTTTTAAACGTAAATATTCTAAATGTGTCCCAGTTTATTTCCTGTTGCAGTGTATGTTAATGACATCAGCTGACAGGAAGTAAACATGGACCCAAACTGTTGCCTAGTAACGCAATTCCATTGCAATTCCATTGAAATGCACTAAAAGGAGCGTTTCAGAGAGAGGGTAAATACAGGCATATTTAGGCAGACAATATGAGAAAAATAAAGGTTTTTTTTAACATTACAGCATGGAAACATGTTCTAGTAGAAACACAAAATAGTGTTATATGAATAGTATGAACCTGGAAATGAGCACAATATGGAACCTTTAAAGTGGCAGTGTGCAGTATATTTTTGGCATCAAACATTCCATAACAACCTTTCAGCATATTGTAATTTAAGTGTTCTGAGAGACTTCTGCACCTCATCATGGCTCTGTTTTCAGGCTTTAAAAAATCTAGCTCATGACGGGAGACTTTGACCAATCACAGGTCATTTAAGAGAGAGCGCGTTCCTATTGGCTGTGCTCCGGTCATGTGACCGGAACTTGGCGTTCCTTCAACAGATTTCACAATGGCTGCTCCGTCACAAACCTTTTCATTTTACAGCTAAACAGTACACTATAAGATGATTCTGAAACCATTTGAGGCAAGAAATACATGTACGCATTAACGTGATATGATATTGATTCATATTTGATCAGCGCTGCCTAGTTTGACCGTTTGGTCGGAGTTCACGAGTGATTTACAGCCGGTTCTCATAGACTGCAGATGGATAGCAGACCTCAGATCAGCTGACTGCTTGTTTTCCTCCGGTCTGTGAAACCTTGCAGATGCCGTTAGGAGCACCAGAGGACAAAGAGGCACATGATTTTTTTCAGGTTACCTGTTTCATGTACTACATGCTGCAAATTGGAGGCCAACTTCAGCGTCTTGTAACATATGATGAAAAGGAAATTTCATTCCTTTGGGGATAAAGTCAGACCTGTTACACAAAAACAATGGACTCTGTGGAGGAAACCCTTATTTTGGCATTCTTTTCAACAACATATTGCCATCAACCAATCCATCTTCATCTCCAACTGAGTGTCATTCACTCACTCCTCATGCTAAATAATGACTAACCGATCCTCCCCTCCATTTCCACCTCCACCGCCTCTAAAATTGCCATTAACACCTCTGCGTCACCATGGCATCCAAAGCTTTGAGTTTAATTTTAGTAGGACGGGTCACAGCAGGTCAACAAAACAAAGTGGCAAATACAAAAGCTGTCCCTTTTCACTCAACACCTGCTTTGTACCACATTGTCATCATCACTGTCGACTCATCACTGCAACTGTGTGCAATAGCAAACTCGTGGCATTTTGGTATTTACAACAATGATAGATAGATAGATAGATAGATAGATAGATAGATAGATAGATAGATAGATAGATAGATAGATAGATTGACTTTATTGATCCCCAAAGAGAAGTTAAGGTGTTACAGCAGCAGCAATTTACATACGTCAATTAGTGGTTTAGACCTTTCAGCATATTGTAATTCAAGTGTTCTGAGAGAAAACTAGACTTCTGCACCTCCTCATGGCTCTGTTTTCAGGTTTTAAAAAATCTAGCCCGTGACGGTAGACTTTGGCCAATCACAGGTCATTTCAGAGAGAGAGAGAGCGTTCCTATTGGCTGTTCATTCAACGGAGGCAGCTGTCAATCACTCGGGAACTCCGATCAAACGGTCAAACTAGGCAGCGCTGAACAAATATGAATCAATATTCTGTTACTATGATGTCTATTTCTCGTGTAAAATGTTTTCAGAAAGTTTGCTTCAGCTGGTGGGCGGTGCTTTGTATTTCCTCAACTGATCTCAACATGGCTGCCAGTTCACAAACGTTCTCATTTTACAGCTAAACAGTACACTACAAGAGGTTTTTGAAAACATTTAATGTGAGAAAAAGGCATTACAGTAACAGAATATCGATTCATATTTGATCAGCGCTGCCTATCTTGACCGTTTGATTGGAGTTCCCGTGTGATTGACAGTTGCTCAGAGACGGCAAGGCTCCAGCTCGGCTCTGATTGGTTGTTTTCTTCCAGTCTGTGAAATCTTGCAGGTGCCATTAGGAGCACCGGAGGACACCGGAGGACACCGGAGGACACCGGAGGACACCAGAGGACACAAAGGCACATGATTTTTTTCAGATGTCTCATGCACTACTGTCAGAATAGTGACCGTTTTATAAAAATAACTTTTTTTCATATTCATTTCAATCATATTTTGCTCTAATTCTACCCACTGGAGCTTTAACTGCTTCCGGAAATTCCAGTTCACCTGTATTTTGTTTCACACAGTATTTACTGTAACTGTCAAACCAGATTTCCCTTAATGTCAGTGTTGCCAAATGGTTCCTCTGAAATCTAATGTGAAAAATGTATAAATGGTAGGCTACCCCTCAGACTCTTCACCTCCACCAATAAACCCCTTTTAAACTGAACATTCAAAGGAGATGAAAAATGGGGCCAAGTCTTCGTATTGACATTTCAGCTTAAGTTGTTAAACGTTGCTTTGTTTTTCTGTGTCGCTATCTTACAATCTGAATGCGTGAGAATGTGTGTGTCACAGGAAATTGTTTGCACTCTCTGCTTGTCACAACCTGTACCATCAATCAATGTTGAGCATGGCGTTACTTATCAATACAAGCGGTTTGTTTTTCTCCTCAGATTTGACAGGTCACGTAGTCTCCCTCTGACTGGATAAAAGCCATGTTGCATGCAATGCTAGACAACCAAATTACCCTTCGTTTTTAGACGGAAAATATCATCTCTCTCTCTCTCAGTTTGTCTCCTGTGTACCCACACATCCACACGAACACACACTGAAACACATGGTTGATTCGGGACTGCTGTTCTGCCAGCAACATCATCACTCTCCTTCCCACCCTTGTCTCCATGGAGACAAGCTTCCAGAGCTGGCTGGTTCCAGACCGTTGTGAATCAGCACAGACTAAAAAGGGAAGGGGAGGGAGGGCGGTGGGGGTCTCTTTGTGTTTAAACATGACTAAAAGAAGACTGTGAGCTCTGTGTTATCTTCTTCTCAGCACTGAGGTGATCAAAGCGTCCCACCATGCATGCATGCAGGTGTGAAAAGGAACCAGGAATATTCTGATAAAGACGTCTGTATTGGAGATTTGTGTTGTCATCCATGTATTCATGTGGTACAGGTGCCTGCATCTTTCATTTTGATATCATTTTGATCTGGTGGCATTTTCATGCACATTAAATGTAATTTCCCCCTTATCTCATTCACTCTAACAGATTAGAAAACATCATAAAAGGCAGCGAACATTGTTTTATTGGTTTTATTGGCATGATTGTCCTCTAGTTAAGCATATTGCTTGGCTTTATTAACAGGATGCCTGCATTTTACAACTCTACCGATTAAACTTGATGTGTTTTTGACGTCAGCTTATGTTTGCATATGCTCTTTTCCTTTACAATGGGACCAAGGGCTGGAACAACTTTGGACATCCAATTACAGAAAACAGAACATGTATTATCATTGTCTTTTAGCCATGCTACTGTAGCGACATGGATCTAGGAATGGCAATATCGGTCTGTGGGTCGGTCAGTCACTTTGGTCCAGACTGAAATATCTCAACTTTTGGATGGATTGCCATGAAATTTGGCACAATTTTGACATTCATGTTCCCCAATCCTATTCACTTTTGTGATCCCTTGAATTTTCATCTAGCGCCATCATCAGGTCAATAACTTAATCTGTGCAATACTTTGGTTTATGACCAAATATCTGTAAAACTACTGCAAGCTACATGTCATTCAGGTGATGGTATACTCTTCCCATCGCAACATATAGGCCTACTACTACTACTGTATCAGGGTTCAATGTTAATGGTTCTTTTTTCACTTGTTCTTTTTCCACTTTCACAAAGTGGGCATGTCTGTAAAGGGGAGACTCGTGGGTACCCATAGAACGCATTTTCATTCACATATCTTGAGGTCAGAGGTCAATGGATCCCTTTGAAAATATCCATGAGAGTTTTTTCATGCCAAAATTTAGCGACAAGCTAGTATGACATGGATTCCTTAGATTTATTTAGTTTCATATGATGCCAGTATCTTCACTTTAGCTTTAAAACTGAGTCAGCTTCAACCTCTGAAAGATCGATTGTGTTAATGCATTAAAGAAATTACTGCCGTTAAAACGGATTTGTGTTATTGCGTTATAATCGCGTTATTTTTGACAGCCTTACTTCAGAATAATGGGCATTATGACTCCTTGTATAGACCTGCTGAAGTAGCTGTAGTGACTGGAATAGGATGTTGAGTCCTTGAATTTTAGAAACAGGATGCCCAATTAGCACTACTTAGAAAGACCGATGGAGCACAAAAACAGGTAGGGTAAGGTCATTAGTAGGCAGAGAGCAAAAGAGAGTGTTGAAAGAAGATGGGTCTGCTAAAAAAATAGCCTCTCTCCCAGTAGTTGAGCCAAGGAAACGTCTTCCTGCTGTGTGTCAGCGGTGCAGACAGACAGCCAGAATCAGCACCAAGCCTCCGTGATAAATGCACTAACAGCTGGACGCTTCCACAGTCAGTACGGACAATGTCGGAAGTGTCTAGTGAAGTATGTTTTAGACCGGATGTAATGGATCTGCTGGAGCTGTGTGTGTATGTGTGTAAAGTTCACTCAGAGGAAGAGAAAGCTTTCATCAGCTTAACACCTTCACCTTAACTAGAGGTCTGAATGGGTACTCTGTGTCCATCACATTTATAGACACACACATAAGCATGCATAAAAATAAACGCACCCACGCACGAAGCATGCCTTCATGCCATACCATGTGTGTGTACAATTACAGAGGAAGTGAACTTTATTAAAGGTCAAATGGCACGGAAATTTCTGGGAGTGTACTGAGTGCCATACAGGGGTACAGAAAGAGCAACGTATAGTTAATGAGGAGGGAGAAAGAAGACCGTTTACTTAAAGCAGCACTAGGTAGAATTGGAGCAAATATGATTATAAAAGGTTATTTTTCTGAAATGGTCACTTTATCCTAAAAAATCATGTGCCTCTGTGTCCTCCGGTGCTCCTAATATGATCTGCAAGATTCCACAGACCGGAGGAAAACAACCAATCAGAGCCGAGCTGGAGCCTTGCCATCTCTGAGCAGCTGTCAATCACTCGCGAACTCCGATCAACGGTCAAACTAGGCAGCGTTGATCAAATATGAATCAATATTCTTACTTTAATGCCTATATCTCACATAAAATGTTTTCAGAAAACATCTTGTATAATGTACTGTTTAGCTGTAAAATAAGAAAGTTTGTGACCCGGCAGCCATGTTGAGAACAGTTGAAGAAATACCAAGCACCGCCCAGCAGCTGGGTCACAAACTTTCTCATTTTACAGCTAAACAGTACAGTACAAGATGTTTCTGAAAACATTTGAAGCAAGAAATAGGCATTACAGTAACAAAATATTAATTCATATTTGATCAGCGCTCCCTTCTTTGACTATTTGACCGGAATTTGTGAGTGATTGACAGCTGCCTCCGCTGAATAAACAGCCAATAGGAACACTCTCTCTCTGAAATGACCTGTGATTGGCCAAAATCTCCCGTCACAGGCTAGATTTTCTAAAGCCTGAAAACAGAGCCATGAGGAGGTGTAGTCTAGTTATCTCTCAGAACACTTGAATAACAATATGTTGAAAGGTTATAATGGGATTTTTGCCCAATGATGCCAAAAACATTCCGCCTACTGCAGCTTTAAGTTTCACTATGAGTGTCTGTGGTTTATCAGAGTATCAGAGCAGGAAACGGAGTGAAAAGTAGGGATGGTGAGAGAGCGTAAAGGCCACATTAGCTCATCATTTTTCAGATGTCACTTTGCTGGTCCGCTGACTAGTTCTTTTCAGATGAACTCTATTCCAAAACCATTCATTTTGTTTTGCTGTGGTCTTTAAATCTCACATAATGGCATCTGTTTCTATCTGGAGTTACTTAGGCTTCACCTCAAATAAATTATATCTCCTCCCGGTCACTTCAGCACAAACAAAAACGGTAATCACACCTTTGTCATAACATGCAATAAATCCAAATGCTGTTTATGGTGGAAGGACAACTACTCCCAAAGCTTTCATAATTTGGAGAACCAAGGATGGGCATATGCTCGGGGTCAGTGACGGGTGATGGCCAAGAGTGATGGCTGCTTACCTCACAGTAATGCTGATTAGAGAGAGCTAGCAGAGAGTGCTTTTGTGGAGATGCCGGGGTTGCAAATGATTGTTTTCCAAATAAGCATCTTGTGGGATTGTGGCTTTCTTATAATTGGGCTCAGGCAGGTCCAGGCGCAGATCTAGTGAGAGATGTTAACAAACAAAAGGAAAGGGGGAGAAAAGGGAAAAACAAGTCGCCTATCCACAAGCTGTCATCATTGCTGGAAGATGGAAAACAGGTTGAACAAACCCACAAATCTTAAAGTGAACCCAGCCAAGCCCTGATAATTAAAGAAGATTGCTCTGCTTTCAACGTAACTGAAGCAAGCACAGACTAAACAGACCACAAGTGGCATACAGGAGCCAGCGCACAATGGAAGTGAAATGCCAAACGCCTGAATGGCCTAAGGGCAGGTACATTGTTGTGCCCCATTAACTGTGAAGTTCCTCTGAAAATGACTAGGGGAAAAACATCAGTGGCCTTTGCCGCTCGCTCTCTGCCCTGAGAACGGGATATGCAAACATTTACATATGTGCTACACGGTGCACTCACGCACATACAAGTGGATACATGTGGGCAGACACACGTGCATGCACACACACATATATAATAACCTGTGAGCGTGAAAGACGTAGACAGACTGTAATTGTTAGGAAGGAATCAAGCAAACAAATGATGTCATTATCTCAAAGCGCACTAGCTTCAATATTATTACCATACCAGTGGGAGGCATTTGGCATTCTCGCCTTTCATAGCTTTGGGCTCACAAGTGAGAGAGAAAAAAGAGACGCCATTGTTCTGAATTATTCTCATACATGTGGCATTTGCACATATCAAACATGCAATGTCACAGTGAGAAAGTCATTTTTGGTATTTCTGCCAGCCAGTGAAGCAGCATCAGGAATACCTGGACATGTTTCTACAGAAGGCAATCCCTGGGGGCACTCCCCGGTGCTGCTAAAAGCATTAGTGTACAGGAAGCATACAAATGATCATGAAACATGATGAGAGCAGGATGAAAGCTGTAATACGCAGGTCCCCATGGCAACCACACAAAACGGCATGCACTCACCATGGCAACAGAGCTGGCGAGGGAATATAGCGGAGACAGGGTTAGAGCTGGTGCTGGCCTCTGGGTGGTTGAAGTGATACATGCATGCCAGCGGCGCAGCATCAGCAAGAAGTTCACTCACACTGGAACATAAACACTGACACGTTATTTCTGGGTACATACTGGTACTGGCATTATAGAAGTGTACGTTTCAAAAATGATTTTATATTGGACCTTAAAGGTGTTGTTGATAACATTGATTACATTCAGCCACTAGATGTCACGTTCTCTCCCGTTCCATTGCATTCACTTCACAACTAGTCATTGCCAGGCGCTTACTGTCAGTCTCTTATCTGTTTTTTCCACACTGACTGACGACCCAGAGATACTGTGATACCAACGTTCTTATACTATTGGCACATAAGCCTTGTTAGAAGTGGGAACGAAACATCAGATATCTTCCACAGAGATAAACAAAACATTCATTTTGGACCCGACAACATTTTTAAAATGATAAATTCACAGTCATAATACTTTTTTTTTCAGGAAAAAAACATTTTTATTTGGCACCTTTCTAAAAGCTCTGTAGATGTATTATTTAAATAAATATATATATTTGTCTACATAAAAATGGAATCAATAAGACCTTTAAAGCTACATTGATCAATATTTTTATGTTGGATAAACTGACTGAAGTGTAATGTGAAAGAAGTCACTACCACGGAGAACAAACTCTGCAAACTCAGAGAGAACACAGTTCCCCTTTTAGCATCATTCAGCTCTTTGTTTTGTTTTTTCTTTACTGTTTTGGTTCACTCTCAGAGCTCTCATCACCTTTCAGCAACAAAATAAATCTCTAAAAACCCAAATGTACACTACCTTCCCAGCACCAAACGATAGACGGACAAAATTAGCAACTAGCTGGCAAACACAGTGGAGCATTTAGCAGCTAAAGAGCCAGATATTTTTCTCAGGAGTTGGTGCAACAGAGATAAAAAGAGAGTGAATATTGGACTTGCATTTGCCAGCGTGTCAGAAACATGATTCCAAATGAATGACAATGTTGCTCCATGGCAGCTGGATGTGTAAAAAAAAAAAAAAAAATGCTTGCTAACATGTTCACCAACGGTGTAATAATAGCCTATGCCAGTGTTGTTTTAAGATCTTGTTCCACCCACCACAAGCCAGTTATTTGTGCTTTAAAGGACTTCTACATTTATTAAATGGGCTTAAGGGACTAGTGTGTAACAATTAGGGGGATCTATTGGCTCTGTTATTAAGTATGTTTTCTTTAGTGTATAATCACCTAAAAATAAGAATGGTTGTGTTTTTGTTACCTTAGAATGAGCCGTTTATATCTACATAGGGAGTCCCCTCTCCATGGAGCCTGCCTCTCCGGAGTGTTACTTGCTCCCGTCGTCACCGCTCACTCTCTCTCTTGCTTCACCACTCACTTCCCACATACACACACACTCTAAGCACTCTACTCTTACAACAACTGGCTCTAGAGAGGGCTATTCACGTTTTCGCATTGGCCACCTTAGCAATCCTTGGCACACGAGAGAAGTTGTAATTGCAACCTCACCGTTAGATACCGCCAGATCCTACGAACTGTTCCTTTAATCGCATTCTGGCGGAGAGTTAGATGAGAAGATTGATACCACTGTCACATTTGTCTGTTAGATATGAACCTACAGCCAGGAGTTAGCTTAGTGTAAAGACTGAAACAGATGGTTAGATTGACTCTTTCGGAGGGTCGTGTCTAGAAGGGAACCCGCAAATTGTGAAATCTGATCTGAGATCTGCAAAAACTTGCAAAAAACTTTCGCAAGACTCGCTGCCCGACAACATATCCTAACCTTAACAATCTCGCAAAAGTTTCCCCAGTTTGCAGGTTCCCTTCTAGACACTACCCTTTCGGAGAGCATGAAAATCTGCATGGAACTCTAAAGCCCACCGATTAACATACATCCTGTAGCCTATGTTTACTCTGTACAAGAAACAAAGTGTAAAAATGACAATTCACTGTTTCACAGTGGGTTATTCACCACATTATTTATTGGCTGGGAGCAGTTTCCAGGCCAACAGCTGACTTCATGAGCCAGAGTGTTTACGTTTGGGTTTTTTGTACAGATTGAACAAACAAAATATGACGTGAGTCTAGAGGTGTTACCTTCCAGCAGAGCAAAGCTAGCTGTTTCCCCCTGTTTTCAGTCTTTGTGCTGGCTGCTGGCGTTTTCTCATCTAACGCTACACCTGACGGCCATTACTTTAAGCATTACCTCTACATTCTTTTCCTAAACCAATCCTATCCTGACCCTAATACCTATTTTAACCTTAGCCCAGAAGGTAATTAGCCCTAAATAATAAAGAAAACTCAAAACTTTTCTCAAATGGGTAGAAGTGCGGGAGCATAAACACACACATATAGTTCCTATACAGTAGAGGTACATCATGATATAGCCTTCAGTACAGTAGGCCTTGGTTAATAGAGCCGCAGACGGCTTACTTGAAATGACAAATAGCCCGACACAACTGCTGGTGCTTCAAGGCCCCAGTCGGCTGTACTGTAAACGATAATGGTTTCCCTGCCAGACAAGGAGAAACCCCCAGAACATACATCATCATCCTGTTACTGTTGCTTTTGGTCCTTTAAAGAGTATACTCACACATAAGGTCAAAATAAGCCTTCTTATGGACACCCATTATGATACATAATTTACCCTAATTTTGAAATAAAAAATGACTAAAACGACCTCCCAAAGCTACAAAAAATCAAAACCATTACCCCAAAACGAGGCCCGATTAGTGCTGCACATTAAGTGGGCATTTCACAAAAGAATCTCCCTAATGAGGTTGGTTGTCAGCGAAGTATTTATTCTTTCATCGGTGCCTTTAATTAAACACTGAAACACAAAGAGACAGATATTAATCACTCTGGTTTAAGCTGCTTTTCAATTCGGCAGCCATTAAAAGTCGCACCGCTTGACTGGGTTCCACGTCAGCTGAGGCTGAATGGAACTGTGTCACTGTGAACTCAGGAGACCCTTCGGTTAAAAAAAACATGATTTGTTGAGTGTCTGTGGGAGTTCAGACGGGATTCCAGGTGCAACATGCAAGATGCAAAACATAGGCTGCTCAAAGTAGTGTTTCAGGGAACAAACCATATGCTTTTTGAAATTCTTTGACTTGAAGATGTGCATAATTTGTCTACATTGATATTCAGCCACCCTGGAGCGAGACTGTCTGCTGGAGCTGTCTGCTCAGTGGAATAATCGGAGCGGGTGGGTGTGGCAGAGGGCTAACAGGCAACAACAACACCACAGACCCCACTCGACGTCTCCATCTAGTGACGAAACCAAACTTAACATTAACAGGTGGAAAAAATAAATAATTAAAACAGAGCAATCATGGTCATGTTGCTTTAAAAAGTATTTCTCAAATCTGTTTTAGCACAGCTGGACTTTTTTTTAAAAAATCTTGTATTGTCTTATTTCAGTTGAATGATCTTCTATAGGCTGAAAAATATAGCCTATACTTTCCACTGGGATATCATTGCTTGTTTAATATCTACTGCAGTCTCCTGAAATACACACAGTATTATGCAAAATATAACAGCGTTACAGATGAATCCTACATACATGTGTAAACCCCAATTGTATTGCTTTCAGAATTACGTAACGTTCGAGAAAGATGTGTAGCCTGAAGTTACAGAAAGTTTGTATTGTAATAGCCTAATGCACAGAGGGATATTTCTATTGGGCATCTCTGCTGTGGATTCCATTTAAAAGCCTAAAAAAAAGCAGATACAAGTATCCCCTTACAAGGCTCTTGGACAGGCAGTGAGTAAAGGCAGACTAAACACTACAGCATAAGCAAAATTGTCCTGTTTTATATTCACTGGTTTCTGCCTGACAGATCTCGGGTAGTCTTGGAGAAAACAGACCACTCAGAATGAAGTGGAGATCCTTAAAACAGTGGCAGCTGCTTTAGTAGAGTTTAGGGAGACTTTTTTGGTTTGTGACCTCTTAAAATGGAGCTGTGTCTATTTGTGACCCCTCATCACAGGATACATATGTCATATGTCAACCGCTATTGAGTATAACTATAATAAAACTGTGACTTGTTATCAAAACGTATCTGATTCTACTACTACTACTACAATAAATACTATTTTTCCAACTGGACACATAGGATTTAAACAATTTCCATTTTATTTTTAAAAGCCATAAAATTATACGGTCTCACTTTTCATTTTCTCAACATTGCTTGTATGTGCTGTGATTTATCATTTTCTCTTGATACCAATGAACCCTAGTCTTATCTTATCACAAGAGTGCCATCATGTGTTGAAAAGTGGTACCACAACAGCGTAGTGATTACCCTGTAAACTGATAGATTATTGTGATAAATCTATTAGAGTATGTTACTCAGATTGTAAATTTGTATTCTTTTCAAAAGTTTTCACATGATAGCGTCATCTCTCTGAATTATTATATATGACATTGCCTGCATGGAAAAGATGTAGGGAATAAACTTCCAGCCCAACAGATGTTTGCATTGCATCCTCGGCTTACTGAATATTAGAAATTGGGGATGGTGGTATCAGATTAAATAAATACTCTGCAAACTCAATATTAGCATGAATGGTATTAGAGTGTGATTAGTAATAGAGAAAACCCTGTAGACCGCTTGTCATGATGAATACCTCCTTATGTGCCGCAAATATTTCAGTCTGCAAGTTGATTTATTCCACAGATCAAACATGATTCATTACAGGTCATCAGAAAGTTGTCCATGCAACAACTCCCTCATCACACCTCATATACTGTTATATCACTCTAAAAAAATACATACACACAAATGACAGACTCATCTCAGTGGTCATATATTATCAATATTATTACGCACGAAATATAAAACTAGCATCTGTCTTTGACATCAATACATAGCGGCTGCAATGTTACTTCTCTTGCACAAAATGTTTGCACGTTTATATACACAAAGTAGTTACTATGCAGTGCATAGTCTCCATAGGTTTCTCTTTGTCATGATATTGCATAATAATAAATATCATCTGTCTTTTAAGACTTGCAATGATTCGGATATGTGAGCTGGAGGAGAAAAGACTCGGTTAAGACAGAATAAATAAAACCTTGAGGAGTGTGTGCATGAAATGATGAATAAAATCAAAACAGTCAAGGGTGTGAAACCTCCTCCTCGAAGGGCTACTGTGTGCATGGGCACTCGTGTCTGTAAATGTGATTATGTCATCAACAGAAGAAGTCGCCTCATAGACCCTGAGATAGCTGTCTGTCACCAACTACAGTATGTACTTGTAGAGTTACAAATGGAAAAAAATGTTGCTTCTACAGTAGCTGTCAGTCAGGCTTTGTTAAAACATCTTGAGCAGGAAAGGGTTGAACCCCGCTACTCCCATGAAACACTGCCAACGTAGACATAATAACTGTGTAATAAAATCATGGTCAAGTAGGTTATATTGTTCATGGATACTTAAATCATAAATTATGAAGTCGTAATCAGGACCTCTGCACTTCCTTGTGGAGTTAAACAAACTTCTAGCAGGTGTTGCTTTCCTGTTTTCACTGCTATTGTCTAAGTGAAAAACAAAAAACTACCCAAGAGCGGATGGCCTAAAATAAACAAAGTCTTTTACTTTATCCAATATGAGATGAAAACATAATGTTCTCTGATCCACTGTCTCAAAAACATTGTGCACCTTTATCTTTATCCATGTCATACTTATCATCTGTAACCAGTTATCAGGGTCTAATGGTGTGTTCACACCAAGAGCGAAAAGAACATTTTGCGCGGCACGATTACATACAAAGTCAATGCAAAGAGGTGAATAGACACGAATCCGCGCTGGGCGTCGTGAATGGCGCGCATTACGCAACGTGAAATCATGTCATTCGCGTGTTTGCGGGAGTTAAAATATTTCAGCTCGAGCAAGAAATTTGCACGACGCTGTGTCGCGAAAGCCTATCGGTGTTGAGATTCTCCCCCTGTCGTCACTGACGTCTTGACGTTGTTGAATCAGAAATGGAGGAAAATAATATTGTATCTGTCTGTGGTCGCCCAGAGCTATGATAGTACATCATATCTGTACAGAGACCGGACCAAACTCTGTGTACACCGATCAGCCATAACATTAAGACCACTGACAGGTGACGTGAATAACATTGATTATCTTGTTACAATGGCACCTGGCAGTGGGGGGGGGGGATATATTAGACAGCAAGTGAACATTTTAAACTTTGTGTTGGAAGCAGAAAAAATTAGCAAGCGTAAGGATGTGAGCGACTTTGACAAGGGCCAAATTGTGATGGCTAGACGACTGGGTCAGACATCTCCAGAATTGCAGCTCTTGTGGGATGTTCCCGGTCTGCAGTGGTCAGGACATTCCAAAAGTGGTCCAAGGAAGGAAAACCGATGAACTAGCGACAGGGTCAGACCTAAGGTGCCCATGCTGTCCTAATGTTATGGCTGATCGGTGTATAAATGTACGTGTATAAACCACACGTTATCTATGGTAGAAACAACAACGTCACTGCCGTATTTATGCTTAGATGACTTTATCTTGAGTGTTTATGAAGCAGCTGCGTAGCCTGGCACTGATCGATCTGAACTCCATTCAGAAAACAAGCAATTTAAAAGTTATTTAATTGTCTTCTTGCGGACAAACTTGACAAAGCATGAATTCAGACTTTTTACAAATCGGCATCATTATGTTGTTATTTCGGCATCATTATGTTGTTATTTCGGCGTACTTTTGATCCGTTTACAACAATATTGCTGCCGTATTTATGCCTATATGACGCTACGAGTGTTAAAGGAGCAGCAGCAATGTTAGCATAGACTGGCACTGATTGATCCGAACTCCATTCAGGAAACAAACATCTTAAAAGTTGTTTGCTTGTCGTCTTGCGGACAGACCTGACAAAATCATCATTATTCTGTCATTATTTCGGCATCCTTTTGATCTGTTTATTGCAATTAAATCACAGCACAGACTGTTTATTTTGGGTTCATACTGCAGTAGTGGTGTGTGGCTTGCTAGATAGAGTCTGTGCAATGGCACTGTATGTGAATACAGCTTGCCGCAGGGTGATGTTATGAACCCAGACACGACGACGTTCATCTGGGACTTGCACAACATGTACAAAGCAGCAAGAGTGGTTATTTCTTCTATGGTTGATAGGCGGAAATGGTGTTAAGAAAACTGGTTGGTATCTACGGAGACAAGTTCCTTCTCCTCTCCGGTGCGTCTAGCGTAAATGAACACAAATGATACCGGCGGTCCAACTCGTAATGTAAAGCAAGGCGAAAATTCGCTTCACTCTTGGTCTGAACACAGCAGAAGATGCTGGTTACACGGTAGCCATTTTGGAAGTAGAGTGGCAGTACATGACAGTGGTTTGTATAAAACTCTATTTCACAAAGCTATAAGTTGGTATCCCTGTGGAGGGAGGGTGGGATCTCAGCTGATTTGTGTGCTTCAGCATTAGTTCTGTTTTAAAAGAAATAACCCACTTTATATTCCCTCCACTGCACTGCAGACTCCTGTTTGGCTTCTGTATATTTTTCATAGGGAACCCCTCGGAGTTAGAGGTCTAACTCGTCTGCCTTGAGCGATGACGCCCGTTTCACACTACGGCGGCCATCGGAAAGCTATGACGCAAATGTCTCCCACTTTGTGCTTCACACCTCTTCATTAATCAGCCTGCTATCGGGCTCGGTTCAGGTTGAGTCAGCCTGACGACTGCTTCGGCGAGCAGTGACACAGACTTCAGATTATCTGTACAAGTTGTCCATCAGTCACTGTCTTTCATTCTGTCCATTTTGCTCCTCCTGCTTTGGTTGCTTCTCTTCCTGTTTTCTCTCTCTGTTCTCATTTACCTCGCTGAGCTCCCTCGCTCTCTCTCAGTGTTGCAAGAGGAAGTTGGTTGCTATGTTGATGTCGTTGTTTGAAGCTCTGAGGGCCTCGAGGGCATCAGTTCTGGAAAAGCCCATTTCAACCAACCGTGCAACCTGAGGGACAAAAAAAGCATCAGCAGAACGCCTCAGAAGTTCATTCATTCCTATGGCAACCTCCGTGATCTGCGATGTGTTTGCAAAACTCCTCTGTCCTTTTTTTTCGGTCCGTTTTTATCCATGCAGAAACTTGAGATGAATTTCCTTGTGTTGAACACTAGGGGCCGTGATCCATATTACTATTTGGATTTACGTACACAAAACAAAAGCCTGGGGAAACGAGGCATATGGCCTTTACACACCGGGGACGTTTTTTTTCGTGCGATTAAGTCGCACGTCAATATATTTTTTCGAACTCTTGTTTTTGTTATGAATACTACAAATATTACGACATTAAAAGCGACATCATTTTTTTTTTTTTTAGAAGGAGGTCGATTTTTCTGAGCTTTCACAATGCGAATGACGGCATCGACCAATCACATTGTGCGTAACGGACATATTCAAGACACACACACTATAGTGTACAACAACACAGAGGCCCAATTCCAAAGCACCCCCTACATCCTCTCCCTACCCACTTCCACTCTGTTTGCGCGTTCGCATGGAGGGTACGCCGTATTAAGTGCCGTCCCAAACCAATTAGCGGGGAGCGGAAGTGGGTTATTAAACCCTCAAACAGCGAGTCTGCATAGATGCCGATTTACCAGCTGCCCTTACTGACGACGTGCAACGCCGTTTCGTGTTCGTCATGTAACAAGCTCCAATGTAAATTCCGCGTGACTATCGGTACAAACATTTACTCGTAAACTGCTCAAACTAAGAGAGACATTACATTTATTCTACTTTATTGTCATACAGACGTTCTCAACATAAAGTAAATAGATTTTTTTTAGGATCAAATATACCCTTGTCTAGTGTAGAAAACGGTGACATGTTCATTTGATTGTAAAGCATATTTATACATATACATATTTCTGATTGGGAGCAAAATGTAACTCAAGGGTGCCCTGCACAAACTAAGGTGCAGAAGGGAGAGAATCAAGATTTGGTGAACAGGAGTTAGCGGTCTGTCTTTCTAAGAAGATTTTGAGTCATCCAGGTAATAAAATATGTGAAAGAATATCTAGTAATTACACAAAGTAAACCAAAACAACCAGTGAAAAATGCATTGCAAAGGACACAATAAATGAACACAAACACGCAGGCGATCACCCACCTGCTCCTCTGCGATAGGAGAGTTGTCCGGTAGAGGTGTCTGTGTGGATGGGGGT
>CAKALG010000092.1:0-30482 GCA_916700815.1 Helicolenus hilgendorfi | reverse complement strand
GTCCAGCCCACCGCCACCGACGGCCAAGCAATAACCTGACACCATTGCCATCTTCTGACTACAGCCACACATGACTCTTTGTGTCAGATTCATACTCAGGAACTTCATACAAGTTGCATTTGTTAAGACTGACAAGAACACAAAACAAAGCCAAATTTTAGAAAGCTATAACGGACATGGTCAGCAAATTGAAGAAAAAAAACATATAAACATATCTAATAATCTGCAGACTGATTTGGTCTATAAAATGAATAGTATGCAGAGCTTGAAGTGAGAACTGAGCCACTGTTTGAGACACATACAGCATGTGGAGGTTTCATATGTGGAGCTAATGGTTTTGTTTTATTATTTCTAATGTAATGTCTCCCTCTTTTGGTGGCTGCTGCAGAAAGAAATCAGGAGACAGCAATTCCTGCAATAAACAATCTCCTTCACCTAGATAGGATTCTAAATAGGAAGATCATAACAGTCCTGTAATTGTATTTTAATTGAAAACAGTTAATTTGAGTTTTTGTAACTGAGTGGTCTATGTTTTTATGTTTCATTGTAGTGTATGCAACGAAAACTGAATTTAAATATTCTATCTACAATCACTGAGGTATGGGGGTGTTTTAAATTAAGACGTGATGAGATTTCATAGTTTTCTTTAGTTTGTTCATATTTGATTAAACTAACGTCAAAGGTAAAGTATGTTGTCACTGAGGGCTGGATGCTGGTAAGTTTATTCTCAAATCTGGGAGCTTCCTGACATCTAGTGGACAAAAAATAGAACGTTTCCAGCTGTAAAGGCCAGCTGCACTGAAAGTGCAAAAGCCTACATACACAGTACATGTATGGCTTAGGGCTGTCAATCAATTAAAATATTTAATCACATGATTGTCCATAGTTAATAACGATTAATCGCAAATAAATCACAAATTTCTTTCTGTTCAAAATGTATTTTAAAGGTAGATTTGTCAATTATTTGATACTCTTATCAACATGGGAGTGGGCAGATATGCTTGCTTTGTGCAAATGTATGTATATATTTATTATTGGAAATCAATTAATAACACAAATCAATGACAAAATACATTGTTTGTATTGTTATTTCTGGGGACCTACTTTTTAAAAATGACAAACCTTCGCAACGTAATTCCAAAATAGGCTTTATCTATATATTGTGAGTAGTGCGAATTTGTGCGTAAATGAACATTCTTGACGTCCATTTCCACATCACCTTATATTATCGTGAATAGGTAAACCAGCCATTTCGAAGAGACGTATGTTTGATAAATCACAACTTAACTTTCTGCACATGTTAAATGCTTTATAAATGAGACCAAATAAATTCATTTAGACTGAGAGTTAACAGGCCCTCGTGTTTTTCCTCTCATCAGTAAAAGAAACAGAATGAATACTAGCCTTTCATGTTAGATTTAATGTTAAAAGTAGGCTACAATTATCAGAACAATATGAACATTCAAGCTCCCTCATGTGGCCCAAAGGTGTACTGCAGATATAAATCTTAAAAAAAAGACCATGGAAGCAAATTTATTTGGCGACCCCAATACAATCTCCTGTGACCCACCGAGTCTTTGGGAATGACTGGCCAACAGTACCATTCATATACTTATTGTAGATTATAGATTTATGAATCAACGACCAGCATTCTTCAAAGACATAAAACTGTTATGCTTTTCCATTATTCCATCATACTGTCATTGTAAATTATTTTGAGAAAACATGAAATAAATAACAATACAGCTCAAGATTTTGCAGGGTTGGCTGGACCAGACTAGAGCCAGTGTTGTCAACTTGTGCTAGCAGAGGTACAATACAGTCATGGGTTGTTTGTTTAGGTTCTGGGGTGCCAGGAATTGGCAAAGTTACCATTGCACATAATACTAATAATAATTTATTGTGTTGGTTGTTGATATTACGTCACCTGTATTCCTGTACTTTGCTATGTTTACATCAAGAACCACAGGAACTAAGTCTTGACTTTATGTAGCACCTTTGAGATTTTGCAGTTGTAGTTGTAATGCCCAATAAAAGTAACCTAACCCAAACAACACATCTCTGACAGACTCGACAATACAATTTTAGACTAGAGGCTTTACACAAGTAGTACTTTATTTACTGCAGAAATATTTATCTGAATTGGAGATGTTGCCATTATTCTTCACATCTTTAGCTGATAGAAGACATAAACTAATTTAAGACAGTGCCAGAAAGTTTTCCAATCATATATAGCAATATTCTCAGTTAACGATGTTGAATACAGCACTTAAGCTAGTAGACACAGAACTGAATGCTTGCCAGAATCAATACTCATTTTTATGAGGCCAAATTCAAGATTGGAAATTGTGAAAGTAATTGAGGCCAAGAAGTTGCTAAATAGAGGTTGGTTTATACACTATGGGCCAATAATTGTTAATTACTAAGAAATCCAGGTTATAGGCTTAATAAATATTCACAGCCTTTGGAAAATTACCTGAGAAAAGGGAGCAGAGCTGTTGGCTGCCAAGCAATTAAAAACGCATTTTTGAAAAGCTCAAAGGCAGTTTCGAGGCAGCAGGTGAAGGTCTTAGATATAGTATACAACAGTACTAGTAAGATTCTTGTAGGCAGTGGAATTAAAGTGTCATATTTACCTAACCAGTTCAAGTTTAATATTTAGATGAAAGGCAATAAGGAAATACTGAAGGATCAGTAATGTTGTCTGCAAAGTCATACATGACTTACATTATAAAGAATGCAGGGGCTACTGGCACTTTAAAGAGATAGTTCGGGCGTTTTGAAGTGGGGTTGTATGAGGTATCTATCCATAGTCAGTGTATTACTTACAGTAGATGACGGTCGGTGTGCCCCAAGCATCGAGAAACAGAAAGGAGCAACGACCCCGGAGCAAACCAATGTACTGCTGTGGAGGGGATGACAGAAAAACGTATTTAAGCCACCTAAAAAAAAAAATTAAAAAAAGATATCCGTTTAAGTGTACGTAATATTTAGAATACAGCGAACTGAACTGCAAGTGAAACGTATCTATACTGTTTTTGTCATCTGAGCCTGATGGCCTTGGAGGGAGAGATACTGTAAGTGTCACTTTCAGTTCAGTTCCCCGTCGGAAAGGAGAAGGAAAGGACTGACGGCAAGAGCAAGATAAAGTGGTGGAAAATATTCTAAATAAAGCGTAGAGTTAAACGGATATCAATTTTTTTAGGTGAGCATTTCTTTTAGGTGGCTAAAATAAGTTTTTCTGCCATTCCCGTCCACGGCGCTGTGTTGCTTTGCTCCGATGTCGGTACGCTGTTTCTCCACTTTTGGGGTGTGCTGACCATCATCTACTGTAGGTAATACACTGACTATGGATAACCCCACTTCAAAACTTCTATTTTAATACAAACCTCACATCATGTGTACATTGAAAGAGTTATTGATCATCATTCCTCTAGTTCATACTAGCTGTAAAGAGATACCTTAGCGGTGTAACAAAAAGATTATAACTTTGAGACAAAAAAAAACTTGATTTGGCTCTGAAGGCAGCTGAAGTCTCGTATTAATTTCAGCTGGGTTTTTTTACACTTAACAAGGAATGTGGATTTTACACCCTCATTTCTTCTCTTTGCATGACTTCAATGGAATCATGCTAGTAAGGATCATCTTCAGGGGCAGTATGGAAAGGAAGAATGATTACAGTGACCAAAATCCATTTCAGTATACATGCAGATGATGCCAATATTGTATCAAGACTGACTTGAAAACAACTGAAACCTTTCATAACATAGAGAATGAAATATTGTTCTTAGACTATTTTGCCAAAGAACTGCAGTTGAAAATTAGCCTCCTGGCTAACACTGGAACTTTTAAAGAAATATTGATTGTGTGTTGTCCTTGTAAAAAAAATATATATATATTATTGATCTGCTGAAAGCTCCACAACATCTGCTACATGGACCTTGTGGTGAGACTGTGAAAAAACTGTTTTCAAATTCAAGAAGGAACTTTTAATCTGAGTTTTCAATAGGTTGTAAATATGAAATGAGATGTTACTGTGAATGTGGAGTTATTCTGCCATTTATGCTTAGCTCTTCCTGTAACATGAGCTTTTATAGCATTTTTCCATGGTGGTTTAAGATAGGCATCCAGGTTAAAATGCATATATATACACAATGGTAGAGTTCTTGCTGATATACATTTTTTTAATATATGTAATCAAATGAAATCTGCAGTGATATTACAAAGAAAATAGGAATGATCTATTAAAGTATTAGCCACCACAGCTTGAGAGATAATTCCCTTACTGGAGCAAATCCCATGCAAGATATGCTTTTGTGGTTGATGGGATTAGATCATTTAATCAATCTCAGAGGGGAAACTAGTTTGGTCAGACAGGTCACAGCAGACAACAAATGAAAGACGTACAATTTAACACATATTCCAAAAGGACATTGGTGTCAGGAGCACGACTAGCCACTTTTTAAAAAAATAATCTATTAGGCATAGGCATTGCAGTAATTTTTTAAGCAAAAATGTCAAACAATGTCTGGTGCCAGCTTTTCACGTGAAGATTTGGTCAGATTAGGCCTATGTAGTATGACAGTAAATGTATCTTCTCCAGGATTTGGACTGTTGGCAAGCAAATTGAAAGTATCTGTGGGCTTGAATCAATTGTTTAATGGCTTGTGTCCCTATTCTTTAACATTTATGCTAACAAATTAAACGACTAATCAAGAAAATAATCTACAGATGAAATCGTCATCGATATAGAAATAATCCTTAGTTGCAGCCTCAACGTGGAGATAAAGCAGTCGACCAAATTGATGGATGATGGATTACTAAATGGATTTCCACTCTAATGAACAATTATAAAAGGGTCTAAAATTAAGTTTTTTCCTCACATGCCACTGTGGCAGGTCACTGAACATTTCTACTAGCCACACATTTTTTTTTGTCTGCCACTTCTGAAATCTATGTAGAACGCTTTAAAATTGTCAAGTGACCTGAAATTTTTACCTGCCACAGCCAACATTTACCCTGCATTTGACAGGTGGCAGGTTCTAATTTCATTCCCTGTTCAATAATATTCACATTCAAAGAATAGGAAAACTGTAACAGTTAACGTTACCACAGCATTCACATGTGCAAAAGCAGTTCAATACCAGTGTCTGAAATTAACCTTTTTCCTCACCTACCACTGTGGTAGGTCACTGAACATTTCTACCGGCCACTCAATTTTTCTGTCTGCCACTTCTGAAATCTATGTAGAACACTTTAAAATTGGAAACACTGAGTCAGTGGTACAAGACGGTAGAATTATGGAATATATCATGTAACCTTAATGCATGAGTATATTTAGTTACTTCATTTTACAGGTCTGCAAATTTCATGGTAATTAGGTGATAATTAGCAAGTTACCTATTTGAAATTTCTTTGGAATTACTGCCAAATTACCCCAATATTTACCTCAAAATGTATCAAAAATTACTTTATTATAAACATTATTTAATAATGATATGCTAAAATAGTATTTAATGGTTAAAATAGGGCCCTTAGGCTTGAGAAGAGACTGTGTGCTGCTCTTCATCGGAGGTGGAAAACTAATACAAGACATTTCTGATCAGGCACAAATCTCACCATTGCGTGACTTATTGTCTAATAAGAAAAAAATTAAGATATTTCAAAGAAGTTATTTGCTAATTATTATCTATTTATCAGCAGACATGGAAATAAAGCATATCAATTAACTTTGTATTCTTTTTCCTGGAAATGTATTAAATTAATTACCAATTATTGAGAAATATAGGAATATAATTATTAAATAATGTTTGTAATAAAGTAATTTTCGATCAATTTTGAGGTAAATACTGGGGGTAATTTGGCAGTAATTCAAATAGGTTTCTTGCTAATTATCACCTAATTATCACCTAATTACAGTCAAATTTGCGGACCTGTAAAATGAAGTGTTACCATATATTTAATTTAAGAATTGATTTTTTAAAATAATATTTCTTAATATAAGGAAAACCTGTCTGCCATGGTGGCAGGTGACCTGAAATTTTTACCTGGCACAGCCAACATTTACCCTGCATTTGACAGGTGGCAGATGCTAATTTCATTCCCTTTTCAATACTATTCATTCAGAGAATAAACAAACAAAATTTGAGTTTTTTAACAATATAGTGAGTGTAATCATCAGTAGGAAGACTAACCGGTGTTATGTTGAAGTCTGTCCCCTCTGAAGTCTGTTGAATAGTGTCTCCTTCCGGCTAAAATTATAAAAACAAAGTCGCTGTAAATTGATATCCAAAAAGTTTCCAAAACAATTTCACATTAGATAACGTTGATAATAGTCAATAAAAAATATCTAGGTTACCTTAAAACTTTTCACAAACGTGGCCTCAACAGGTAATAACGATAATAACGTTAGCTAGCTAACTGTTTGGTGTGACGTTGGCGTCAATTAAGCTAACGTTAGCTAACGTTAGCATTTAAGCTACCGGTGCCAGGTAACGGTTACCAGGTAACGTTAGAGCGTCTTCAGACAAGTTCCTAACTTTGAAAACCAAAGTAGGTCGTGTTAAACACTTACCGCTGTTTCTCACACATGTCCAGGTTCATCGTGACTCTTCTTGTCAGGGTTTTATCCGTTTTATCCGGGTTTTATCCGAGTGGGGGGAACAAAAATATTCCAAAAGTTGATTTTAACCAACTTTTGACTGGTGTGGTGGGTGTGCCATCAAAATATGGCAACCGGAAGTGACATACACCTGTGCGTCATCAAATAGAGTTCAGGTTAATTAGCATATTTCGTGAGGGAAAGCGAGATGTCTCCTCCTGTTGCCACTTTGATTTGCTTTATGAAACATGATGATCTTTTGTGCAGGTATACTAATAGCTAAACTATATTAGATAGATAGATAGATAGATAGATAGATAGATAGATAGATAGATAGTAACTTTATTGATCCCGAGGGAAATTCAAGTTTCCAGCATCACAGTTCGATGTGCAAAACATGTTAGTAAAAAGGCAGTAAAAAAGTTAGTAGTACAAAGTACAAACAAATATACCAGATATAAAAATACAAGGAGTTGAAGAAAACTGTTAACACTGAATATAGTGCAGAGTAACTCCAGTAGCTTAGTCTATGAAAGTGCACTGTGTGCATTATTATCTGTGCTGACAATATGTTGCCTAGTAGGCCTACAGTAGTAGCCTATGTGCTGCCCACTGATTTTTTTAATTATTATTCAAATGTAAGAAACTTTGACTGTGGTGCAGGTTTTCAAAATTAGTGTCCATAACATGAATGTGTTGCTTATATGTTTAGATTAGGCTACATAGGCCTAATAACTACAGGTCCAGAGAGTTTGACAGCAATTCAGGGGCTGATTCGTGAGGTGTACATTGTTCATGATAATATTGAGGGATTGACAGAGAAGAGTGATCATTTAGATTACAATCACATAAAGTGTAGGCTTACTATTTGATTTGTACTGTAAGGAGAAGAAAAGAAGCAGGTATACAGAAGAAAATATGCATCAATAATGTAAAGATTCACAGTAATAAAAAGAGGGTGGGAACATATCATATACATATCATGGACAAACATACATTTATAAAACATACAATATACGTGCCAGCAGAATTCTTTGATTTAAATTTAAAGCCTGTCCTCGCTCACACAATGCCACTATTTAAGTAATAGTACATATTGCTATTAAATTTTGGCCTTCGAGGCAACAGGAGAGTCATCCAACAATCTCAATATCTGACACTTGCACTGAAATTTCTTAAACTGCTTTCACATCAACTGAACCCTTTTTTTTTTTTTTTAGCTATTTGACAACCTGCACAGTAGATTTAGAAGCATTATTTTTGTTCAGAAAATACCATTGCAATATATTCTACTGAATGTGAAAATATTGGTATTTTGTTATACCTTCTGTGAGATCATTGAAATAATTAGGATTCATCCTACAACGACCATGATTATCCTTATAGCAGTTTAATGGAAACCATGTGTTTACTTTTCACATTATCTTATCAAGAACCATCCTGTTGGAGGAAAAATAAATTGTGACCACACGGTGGCACTAAAGGAAAAGTCAGGGTTCAGAGATGTTTAGGGTTTGCATGATGCAATCCCCTAAAGCCTGGCCACTAGCATTTCACCTGTAAAGTAAATGAATTTGTCTTGTTATAGTGTTTGCTGAGAGATAGTCAAGTGGTAAACTTCCTCACCTCTGGAGTCTCCTTTGCTTCAGACAAGTTCCTTTTTCTTGTCTGTGTCTCTCTTACAGTAATTGCTAGTCTCAATTTTGCCCAACAAAAATAACAGTCACATAAATACTGCAGGAAACTGCTAGCACACTGACTCCCATGGTAACACACCGGCTTCTGTGGTGCCAAAGCCATCTGGAGAATGTATTGTATCAGACACCAGTATAATATACTGCAAGTGTGTCGCTACAGCAGGACAGAGGGAGAGAAAGGAGTGATCAAAGGACCTTTTTCCCAAACAAGGACAGGAGCCTGGCAAACTAATGAGCTGTAAACACAGGAAATAGTCCAAAGTAAAACAAGATATGAGAGGATGATGTCTAAGATGATTGACCACCTAAGTACCACCTATTGGGTTATAAAAATGATAATGCTGTAACAGGGGATGATGTGTGCTGTGTTAGGCCTCTTTAGTATGTCCAGTGAGTTGTCAGGGTAACACTTTCTTAGATATTTAACAAGATAATGAAGAAGTTAAACAACCTTCTGAACTACAAACAACTTATTATCACCATCTCTGTTGCCCTTTTTTAACCTATGATAAAGTACAATATCCTCTTTAAGAAAGCTAAAATGTTCTGACTTGAAAAACCTTGAGACGAATTTTAAGGCTATTATATCTGGAAAAAAGTGCTGAGGTTCTGTACTTCTCTATGCAGAGAACCAGGCAACCTTTACGTGGACAGGAGAGTGCTGTCAGTCATACTGATACCTGTCTGGACTGATGGAGGCAAATAATGAATGGTGACACCATGATGAAGACTGCATCCAGTACACTACTGCTTCCTCTTCAACATGAAAGTGTCTGGGGAGAGACTCTGGAGGTCTGCAGGGACATCAGCTTCAGGTTCAGGTTGAGGTCACCAGCTGAGCATCTCCAACTGAAGTGGTTATTCTGCTTACTTTCACCCATAAACTGCATCAGTCTGTAGGCTTTTCTTGATAGAGAAAGATAAGATGAAGTGCTGCTGCTATAATGTTTCCATCATTAATGCAAAAAGAATAATACCTTAGTTTGAATGGTGCAAGTATATTCACAATTCTCTTTCTGTGCACTAGATGGCACTATTGTCCTTATAACACTGTATGGTGGTTAAACCCACAATCAAATCTGAATGTCCTTAAGTCAGCATTACTGAGATACTGAGACAAGCACTCAGCATATCTGATATCAACAAGTTAAAGATGCTTTTATTCAATCTAAACTATGATTATTGTGGTATAACATAGTTGCAGGTTTTTTCAGTATCGATGGATGACCATATCATGACTTGAGAAATGCTGTCAACACCATAAAGAACACTACTGGTTTGGTTGTTACAGATTGCTGCAGCAAATTATCATATGGTTATTTCAATAAATAAAAACCTGTGACGATTATGAAACCAATATCAGTAGATTATATTTTCATAATTTACTCAGATGCAAAACCCATCAAGGCAAGAAGCAATTTATAGAATTTGACTTGTCTTATATAATCTCTTTTCTTGTGATAGATCCTGGTTCGCTTCATGTACCTGAAATTAATATCACACAAGCCCGGTGTTGTCATTTGAAATGAAAATGCATGGTGCTAACAGGCTTACATCCTGCAGCACACTTTGCCCCTCATGTGTTCTTGTCTTGCTGAAGGATTATCTCACTTTCCCTTTCTTATCATGCATGCTATAGGTTACCAGTTTTATGAACAACAATTGTAAACACACAGAGAGCCTGATTGTGCTCATCAATTATTTGATATCATTTGATCTCAGAGGTTGAAAAGACAGATTGAGGTAATCCTGTTTGCTTGGAAATATCCGTGTGGAGGGAGGTGAATGAAAGTGTCAAGACGGCCTCATTATAAATGATTCAGAAAGCAGGAGAGGTGGAGTATTTTTGTACAGAGTGCCATAGAAAAATGGTGTACAACACATAGGTATCTGCAGAAGAAGAATATAAATGTATATACATCTCTTTGATGTTCCTAAAGATTAAAATAAACCCTTCATGTGAAGACATTATCTGAAGACAGCACGGTTGCAACTGTACAATTGTGACAATTTAGATTATTTGCACAAGCACATAGAAACTTAAATGATTTATTTTTCACTTATATTTTATGCAATAAGAATGTAATCTATGCCAAACATACTGCAAAAGGTGTTTACAGCATGTCCAAAATTACAAAAATATATGCTGTATAATTGCAGTGCCTGCTGCTGCTAAGTCTACTGTATAAATGTAGGGTTCTTACTACAAGATGGATGTCCTCTTGGGGCAATGTAATCTGAATTATTTCTCCACGAATCTGAGATCAGTTGCAGTGGCGTACAGTATGAACAGTATGGGGTGTTATACAGGAGAGACAGAGGGAAACGCTTCCTCAAAACCCCTACAGAGCGAGGAGGTCCGCACTCCACATCAAAATCGAAAATCTTCTACACCTGACAGAGCTCGTCTGACAGGAGAGCTGTGTCTCATTATACTGTAGGTGACTCATTATCTGCTCTACCTGGTGCGTGTGTGTGAGTGTGTATGTTTGCCTGTGCTTAAGCACATGTGTGCACAATGAGTGATTATATGACATTTTCCCTTTGAGCATACATGACAAGGCGATTTTATCCAAACACACTGACCATCGAAGGAGAGGCACGTTTTATAAATCGCCCATGAAGTGACAACAGGGAGAATGGAGGTCAGCGTTTTACTAGACGTGACCTTTACCGTGTGTCCATTGTTGTAACTCACACACATCCTCAAAACGTGACAACCTCTCACTTTCTCTTCCCTTGAACTTTCCTCCTCTGTATGTTCACGGGCGTATAACTCTGAAACCTGCTCTGTTGAAACCCATTTTCAGATTTAAATAGGCGGCGTGGGTATATGCGAACAAAACACCGCGTTTTGCACCGGAGTGGCTGTAAGGATGATATTAATTAGCATAATTGCAATGACCAAGTGGACTGAGATTATTGTGTGGCTGCTGGGCTGTCTGTTCTATTGTAGCTGCTCTCAGAGAGCCTGTGGATTGCTCATTGACTCACCCAGCAGTAGCGTTTCCTAGCAACGCCTCTTGAATGTACTGTACAGTACTTCCCCATCTCATGGGCGCCTTTAATAATCTGCTTTGCTATTTCCATGTAAGCTTTGTTAAAAGATGTATGGTGCATTTGAAACTGTGCTGCTGTTCTGTCAGTGTATGGTGGTTTTACAGAACGTAGTTTACAGCAGGGCTTCTCCATGCATGAAGAGAACTGACATGATGCAAGAATGAAAAGGGAAAAAATGCTGACCAGCGTTCAAAGCTGTGAATGAATTGCCCCAGAATGATAGAAGAATGGCTTTGACCTGGGCAATTTCATTAACTGTACCGCACTCCTGATAGACAGCTTTAATAAGTGAGGATAATTTCACTGAGCGACCTCGTTGTCATGACGAAAGCCGGCTGAATGCATATATCACGGTGTTACACAATGCAACTATGCCTTGCCCTCAATCAGGTGGAGAAATGCTGCACATTTTCCAGCTAATAACTGATCGCAGGTTCACAATAGCAGTCTATATAAAGCTGTGAGCTGAAGGCAGTATAGGAATCGAGAAAAGGTTATCTGTTTGCAAGTGATGAATCCTGACATTACATGTACTGTTGTTGCCCGAGTCTGGCCCGTGAAATTTATGGCGCCATATAAAGGCACCTCATCATGTGGCTGACAGACAGTATATATTCTCCAGGACAGGAGATCATGACTTGTGCTGCCTCGTGAAATTGCCACTGAGATCTCTCTGAATCACCGTGCGGGGAATCTGTCTGCATGTGGGCTGGTATGTAGACCTCAAAGCTCATTCCTCTTGGCATGGAATTGTAATGTTTACCCTTGTGTTTTTGTATTTTTTCCTTACTTTCCCTTTCTCCTGGGTGATATGTTTGGAGTGCCACCGCGGTTATTTAAAATGCCCTGACCCGTCCCTCCGTGCACAAATATATTCTTGCCATATCAGCCTCTAACTAACTCGACATGTATAAATATTAGGGTCTACAGCTTCTCAGCATGCAGCAGGAAGCCTCCCAGGAGCGCAACATGTCTCCCCGCACCGTGTTCACCTCCCTGCTCGTCCACCTCTCCCATTGTTTTGTTTTATTCATGTCTCATATTGAACTTCCTCTCCCATCACCCACAGCTAACCCACGATTCCTGCTTGACTGCAGCATCCAACAGCCATGTGTCAGACCCAGAGTAAGCTCCTCTAATTCTGTTTCACTTCTTGTTTTCACTCTCTCCCTCTTTCTATCTCTCTCTATCCCTCTCTTTTTTTATTCACCTGTTTCTGTCCAGTGCTTTTCCCTGAGGTGAAGAAGATGTTGTCTCCCATCTGGCTGACTTCACAGCAGACTGACAGTCTGTTGCAGTCCTCTTGTGACTCCCTGGTGCATAGTGTTCAGCCCACTGCCAGAAGCCCCGCTGAATTAATCCAGCCATATTTCTTTTAATGCAACCGCTGACAGACACCTAGTAGAATTTAGAGAGAAAAAACGACTTTGTTGTATTATAAAAAGGATCCTTCTTTATCCCGGTATAGGTAACACAGCACATTACTTGCTGACAGCATCTGAATGGACCATTTTATTAAGTGTCTGGGATAATAAAGGATGTTAACTGAGTGTGCAGTGCAGTTTTTTTCCCCTTTGAATCGACAGTCATCTCGCATGCTTAATCGCTCTTTAGCGTCAGTGACTGCGGGGAAGTAGTGTGACACTGATATTATCCCACTGAGATAAGATTCTCTTCAAATCTGTGCGCCTATATTTAATTTGTTTGCCCCCACTCCCCCCTCAACATCACATTTGTAGCCACAGTTTTGCAAGTGTGTCTGAAATCCTGTGACAAATGGCTGAGCATATGGTTTCCAGCATGTTTTCCCTGTGTTTATGGTGCAACAACTGGATGCTGTGTTGTTGCCATGATCATGAGTTTGAGCGTAGATAATGATATATATAAACAATTTCAGGTGTGCAGGATGATACTTGGTAATGTAACCCTGCAGTATCTCTTAATTAAGCCATTACCAGGCCCATTTCCTGGACTGGGACAAGCCTCGTGTTAATGAGCCACCTCAGCTGTCCACTGTGGTTACTTTCAAGGCCATGTGCTTCTCTTTGGGGTGAGGATAAAGTGAAATGAGGAAGTATGAGTCAGCAGTGAGAATTCGCAGCGAGGTGATTAAAGGTAGTAGTGGAGGCCCTTTCTGGGAGCAAGAGATTAAGACGATGCTGCTCTCTCATCTTCCTCAAAGCCGGAGCCATTTGATGTGGCCCATACGGGCCGCTCGTCCGCAGCCAGCAGTTCTCGGCAGCAGATCACAAATGAAAACACACATATTCAAATATGTTTTGATGAGAGTGGCTATCATTAGACGATAAATTGAAAGATTGGCTTGGCACATCACAGAGTGCATTTGAAATTCCTCCTGCTGAGGAGCTGGCGACAGAGACGATTTGATGTGTCCCGAGCCAAACATTTGCAAATATATAAAGTACCATAGTTCTTCTGATGCTGGTGCATCAGTCTTTCATATAATCCGTGCATTTATACTCCAATAATAGTGACAGGAGAAAACATGTAGCTGAAATGATTAGTCGATGCATCAATTAGTCGACAGAAAATTAATTGGCAACAATCATTTAAGTAATTTAAGTTAAGCTTTTTTCTGTTTTAAAGATTTTTGTTTGCATTTCAGCTTTAAAAGTGCTAAATGTGAGATTGGGAGCATTTCTATTGTCTCTGCACGGCTCTCAACATGGCGACAGCTGAGTCGGCAGCTTGCAGCTAACGGTGCTAACAGCGCTAACAGTGAAAACAACAACAACAGTGCTGACAGAGCAAACGGTATTTACCTGAGGGAAACTAGAGGGTGGGTGCTAAGCTTCCACCCTGACCGACGTCAACCGCCATATGAGCGCAGTGCAGAGGGGCAACATGTGGGGAAACCTGTGGACATACACGCAAAAAACTCAAAATAATGTTAAATTGCTGAAAGAAAATTAATTTCATTAAATCTGTCCTAAAACATGTGTGGTACAACAAACATGCAAATTGATGGCATTTCTGAGTATTTCAACTTACAATAGGCAGCATGGCTGACATCCTGTTAGAAGGCTGTAAATAAAGGAAGTATATAAAAACAGAAGCTGAGGGTTAATTAAGAGTAAGTGGAGACTGACAGGAAATAGAAGGAGAGAAAGGGATGACATACAACAAAGGTCCATGGCAGGAATCCAGGGGTTTTGCGGGACACCCCTACTTTTTCTGTTTCATATCATTGTGAATGGAATATCTTTTGGTTTTAAACTGTTGGTTGGACAAGATGTTGCTTTCCGCTCTCGGAACTTTTTTTTCACAATTTTCTGGTATTTTATAGTATTTTTTATTTATTTTATTTTAGGTTTTTATTCAGGTATGTCAATTAAGAACCAATTCTCATTTAAAATGGCGACCTGGCCGCGGAGACAGCGACAAAAGGACTATTGCTTGTACTGAGTTAAAGAAGGGTAAAGGGATGAGGGTGTGGAGTTTTAGCAGTAGTGTAACATAGTTATGATCGGCTCCGGTGCAATCACAAACATTGGCCCAAACATCAGCGTGATGTGGCACGCCATTTTGAACTGAACTTTTGTCAGACGCCTATCTGTTTCTATTTATTCCTGTCGCTCGCCTTGAAATCGCCTCAATGGACCAGGGGCGGCCGATTGATGAAGTTGAAATGAGGAGTTATCTATACGATACCTCCTCATTTCACTACAAAAGCCTTAATAAGGTGGCAGCTGGCTGGAGGGAGATCGCCAAAGAGCTGAAAGTTTCCTAATGCTACCTCTATATCGTATGTCATTTCCAGTAAATATCATAATATTAAACGTGTGTTTTCTGTTCAAAAAGAACCAACGAAGGAAGATAAGTGGTTACGTCTCCAGTCTGACCTCGAGCACACAGCTTATATCCTACGTGGTTTGTTTACTTAACGTAACAGAAGTGCATAAAACAGATTGAGTGTGGACACAGTGTAGGAAGGTGATTTTTGGGCCCTGACAGCTTCTGGGTCCCGGTGCACCGCATCGGTTGCACCGCCAATATTTACTGAGTTTTAGCATCTTTTGAAATTCAATCCAGTCACTGGGAGCGACAAACTGGAATAGCTGACGACCAAAAGAGACGCAGACTTTAGGAATGACCATACTAATGAATTTGCTAGAACCTAATTTAAAGATAATGAGTAGTGAGTCTAAACGATTAATCGACTAATTGGAAAAGTAATAACGAATGATGAAAATAATCATAAGGTAAAGCTACAATCATGCTGACCCCACAAACTTAGTTTAAGCCTTTTGTTTGGCTCTTCCCTCTTGACTTTGCTTGGTTTATCTTTAACACACACACACACTGGGTGACCGGCCTGACCGGCCGTAAGGACTTACAGTTTTAATCCGTCTGTTGAAAGCCTTTTCCCTATATGGTGATAATTTGTACCTTATCAGAGGAAGGTCAGAGCCCGTTCAGAGACTCACACAAGCAGCTTCTTGAGACAGCTTGTTTGTGAACTTCTGCTCCATGTTGGATTTCTGATCATAAAATGTGTATGTGAGCATACACATACACATACGCCCACACACAGTATGTGTGTGGGCGTATGTGTTGATGTGCATGTTTTATATTGAATGAGTGTATGTATGAGCAAATGTGCCTGAAAGTGACAGTTACATATTCCACTTCCATATGTCCCTCATATATTTCTTAAGAGGATAATCATATTAGAGTGAGTCACACTTGACCTCCCGCAGAGGATTTAAATAGATCATAAATTATGCAGTGTGGTCACATTACTGATATGTCACTGTACTAACATGTATGTTTGATAATGTGCCATTTGGAGTGCAAAGTGTTAAAATCGTAATGGCCTTTAATTCATATGTTGCAGAAGGACGATTATGGTTAATGTTGGAGGCGATGGAGCAGATGATTCAGATTAAAGCCTGTTTTGAAGGCGTTCACACATCCAAGGTTGCTTTTGCTGATTTCCGGATGCAGAGATGGCCATTGTACAGTACGTAGATGATGCCATTAGCACAGATACATTAAACATGAGCCATGAGCCGGCACTGGAATAAAGTGGAACAGATGGTAAGCATATTTTGAGCTGAGCCAGAATGAATAATTCCCCCAACTGATGACACAGCAACGCCAGCAACAGCTTTGAAAACTCCCAACTTGCTGTGAGCAAAGTTTTATGTTTGTATATTCAAGTTTTTTTGTCTCGATGGTCACAAATTTTGGAATGACACATCTTGAGAGAAGTTTTTTGACAAATCCAAATTGCAAAACCATGTCAAAGTGTGAAAATTACGAAAAGAAATCATTGTAAAAGGAAATCACGACACCCACAAGCTCCCCTCAGTTTGCCCTCTCCTCGCCTCGCTGTGATGATCTTTGGTGTACCTTTGTAAACAAGCTGTTGCTGTGTGTGTGACATTCTGCTGTTACAGCAGCTTAGCTTTCCAGGTTCAGATCCTGGATGTTTGTCCTTGAGGGGACAGCTGCCCTCAGACCTACCTGTCAGTTTAAATAAGAGGTGGCAGAGCATTTTTTCAGTACATTTCCTGGAAGCACTCAGGGTATAATCCGTTTCAAAAAGGTAATATGATTTAACTGAACCTTTTTCTGCAAAGTGAGGTTAATGTTTTCATCAAATTTTCAATGATGAAATTATTTTTAACTGACACTTTGACGAATGACTTCTTCACAGGGTCAGCAAAGAGTCAGTGACACGGTCAAGCATTATGTGTGAGGTCAGATTCTTTTCCACATCAGCGCACAAGTTCAGGAAATGCCAAAGGTTTTTCACTGACAAATAGTGACATTGTACTGTCACCCATTAGCTGTTTATAAATTACACTTTAGCTCATGGCACTGGTGAGCATCAGCATTAAAGGTGCAGTGTGAAGAATTTGGCGGCATCTAGCGGTGAAGCTGCAGATTGCAACCAACTGAAACTTTTCCCGTGTGCGAAACGTGTAGGAGAACTACGCTGGTCGTCGCAAAAACGCGAATGGCCCTCTCTAGAGCCAGTGTCTGGTTTGTCCTTTTTGGCACCTGATTCGACTGTTATCAGGGCCATTAAATAGGCGTTATCAGTGCTATAAGCATCGTAGATGTGGGTCAGTAGGGGCCTACTATGCCTATTACGTTGTAAAAGTGAAAGTACAACTTAAAAGCAACATGTTCTAACATTGTAAAACTGAGTGAAACGTTTTTAACACAAACAGAACTGCTTCTTTAGGTTTAGGCAACAACAATACTTGGTTAAGTTTAGGGAAAAACATTGTGTTTTGGCTTAGAATAACTACATTTGAAAAGTGAAAGTGAAACTTCACACTTGTGAACACAAAGCCAACTACACTTTGTTGGTTGTACACGGTATACAAACCCCAGCCTCCTGGTTGAAAAGCCTGTGTTTTGTGTCCCATTCATCACCTCCGACCTCCACCCCATATGGAGTTTGACACTGTCTATACTACAGGGCCTCACTTCCGCTTTTGCTCCTGTCATAATTACTACGGTCACTATAGGTCGCTGTCGTGTTCTTTTATTCCTTCTTTCGGTGATCTACCATGTGAATGGATGATAAAACCTAATATTGTGTGTAGTAGGCCCCTATTGACCCACGTCTATGGTGCTTATAGCGACCGATAACGCCTATTTAATAGCCTGACAACAGTCTAATTGGCTGGTTCTGGGCTACTGTAGAAACAACGCATTCTTATCCTAACTTGTCACATACTGACGCTTTGTCAGACCCCTCGGCGTCACTCTAGATTGCAGTAAACACGTGCTTAACAAGCCCTCTGTGTCACTTTTCGGTCCCAGTAAATGTGCTTGTTGTGAAGTAAACAAAAACACTTGCTTAGGTTCAGGCAATAAAGCCACTATAGTCAGGTTTAGGAAAAAACTACATGGTTGGGCTTAGAATTATTACGTTTCACAGTGAAATGACACTGAACATTGTGAACAGGGGACACAAACTAACAGCTGATTGTAACGCGACGCATGGCAGCGGTCTCCTGGATGAAAACCTTGTGTTTGTCTTTCCTCCCGCTCTTAAAGCTACATAACCACACCTCTGACACACTTTCTTTGAGCGTGCCCGGTGCGTCTCATACCGATGCTCAAGGGTGCCTTGTGCGTCTGTATCTAAGGCCGGCGGCCGTGACAAAGCCTCAGTATTTGACGCTCTGAGAATGAAAACGGGCTGGAACTACGGTGGCTGATGCGAAAGCTTGAAATGCAAAAACGCGGAAATGCAAATGGCCCTATCGAGAGCCAGTTTGTCTGTTCTGGGCTAGTGTAAAGAGGACCCGCTCCTTATTTAGATATAAACAGCTCATTCTAAGGTAACGAAGACACAACAATTCTTGTTTCAGGTGATTATACACTAAAGAAAACATACTCATTAATATTATATTACGATTTCTGCCAATAGATCCCTCTAAATGTTACACACTGTTCCCTTAACTCCACCTAACAGTCTTATTTTGTTTACTGCTATTTCCTCTTTCCCCCAATGATTATGGGCTTTGACATTTGATGTTAAGGCAACCCCACCAAACCACCACGGTCATTATTTCCCCAGCGTGGGAATATTTTTCGCAGTATAAAGTTTTGTTTGACTGCATTATGCATTACAGTTGCTGAATGATTTATTCCGTCTGACAAGTAGCCCATAATTGAATGTAGCCTTCAAACGCAATGCTGTGAAAGCTATCACACTCACCCACGTTCGACTTCATCGCCTCCAGGAAGCCTACTCCCCATTCTACCCCAATTAAGATTGTTATTACTTTCAGCATAACTCTCTAATAATGGAGTACGGGCAAGAAGAAGGGTCAAATGCAAATGTGAGCATACCAATTAGGTGGTGTTTTTATACAGCAACACTTCTCACAAGAGTTTTTGTTTTTAATAGATGGGCAGGATGTCATTCGGTTGCCTGGACTTAAACAGATGAAGTGTTTGTTTGGAGAGACTGTACTCACTCCGACTGTGAAATAGAATCAATTATCCTATTTAATCGGGAAACTATTGATGTGTTTAAGTGATACAAATTAAAACACTTGGTGAATTATCTGAGGGAAGTGTTCCTTTTGATACACCTCACACGTACAGGAACCTTGTGTCAACAGTGACCTCCGCTTATCTCTATCTTCATTGTCCTAGTCACCTATTGATCTCACCACGTCCTTCAAAATAACAGCAGGGGGAGGAAATTAAGCTCCTTTGTGCTTACGTGACCTCGACAGAAAAAAAAGTGAGACAGAGAGGGAAAGGAAACAGTGCTTCATTCTGCAACATTTAGTCCAATCAGCTCCCTGAGGCTGAACGCCGACGGGAGGCTGGGCTCCCGCGGTGAAGGAAAGTGGAGGCTGTAAGCCTGCTCTATTTCGCTATAGCATCAAAAATGCATGTGGGTGAAGTGCATTATGAATTACACGCAGGGCCTAACAAATCCATACAGCCTTTAAGCACATGGCTGTTCAGTATCACAGGTTACCGACTGACTGGCATCTTCATCGTTGTTATTAATGGTCTGTTTAAAAATTAAACCTAAGAGACGCGTAAATATGCACAAGCAGTACAGACTCAATAGTGATTTTACATTGTGATTCCTTTATCTGTTCATTTGAGATTCACATATTTTAGCAGAGTGAATATCAACTGCATGAAAAACCTTTAAACCTGCAGCAGGCAGAATGTTTTTGGCATCATTGGACATAAATTCCATAATAACCTTTCAGCATATTGTAATTCAAGTGTTCTGAGAGAAAACTAGACTCTGTTTTCAGCGTTTAAAAAATCTAGCCCGTGACGGAAGACTTTGGCCAATCACAGGTCATTTCAGAGAGAGAGTGTTCCTATTGGCTGTTCATTCAACGGAGACAGCTGTCAATCACTCCGATCAAATGGTCAAACTAGGCAATGCTGATCAAATATGAATAAATATCCTGTTACTGTAATGCCTATTTCTTGCCTCAAATGTTTTCAGAAACATCTTGTAGTGTACTTTTTAGCTGTAAAATGAGAGTTTGCTCCGGCTGGTGGGCGGTGCTTGCCAAACAGTACACTACAAGATGTTGCTGAAAACATTTGAGGCAAGAAATAGGCATTACAGTAACAGAATATTGATTCATATTTGATCAGCACTGTCAAGTTTGACCGTTTGATTGGAGTTCGCGAGTGATTGACAGCTGCTCAGAGACGGCAGGCTCCAGCTCAGTTCTGATTGGTTGTTTTCTTCCGGTCTGTGAAATCCTGCAGATGCCATTAGGAGCGGCGGAGGACACAGACACATTTTTTTTTTTCAGATTACCTGTCTCATGCGCTACTGTCAGGATATAGTGACCTTTTTTTAAATCATATTTGCTCCAATTCTACCCACTGCAGCTTTAACTGCAGTTAAACAAATGAGCAAAGATGCCAGCATCTTGATGTAATTGCATATTAGCCAACAGCCAAGTGTTTGTGAGCAGCGAACAGAGTTTTTTGGCAGCATGTAAACATCTGACTACCTGGGGAAGAGTCCAACACTGTTTACAACCAAGGTAACAAATGGAACACAATGTAGACTCCTGAAATATTCATCCTGCTGCCATGGCAGGCGCTCACATGGCAGAGAAAAAGACAATGATGAAGTGAATGACCAACAGCGGGACAGAGGCTTTGCCCAGCCAAGTGAAACCACCTTTGAATCTACTATGGGTTTTACTCCTGCTGCTCAAAATACAGAAAGTAATCATGAATCAAAAGAACCTCCCTCGTATAGCAAACATACAGCCCACAAATCTACATTTAAATTAAAACATGTTAAGTCCTGGCTACATGCGGATGTGATGTATTCTGGTTGCAGTTGCTAGGTAACAAGTGCTTCGCGGGGAAATCCTCATTATGAAGTATTTAAAACGCGTCATTAATTGCCAATTTGCCAAATCAAGTATTTGAGTACTTATCTTAAATACTAATACCCACGTCAGTAACTGCTCGGGTGCATTTTATTTTCTTCACATAGTTCTGATCTTTTTCTAAATCATTGCTCAGGTATTGCCTCTGATTTGTTTTTACATGTAGTGGATGGGACACTATTGTGGATCAAAAGCCTTCATGTACTGTATATGTCACGCCTTGAGAGGAACAGAGGCACACGGTTACGTACAATCTCTTCCTCATAGCTCCACTCTTATCAAACGGTTGCCTCCACACTGCCAGAGCCGGGGATGCAGCCGAGAATCCGCCACCCTCGTCTGAACAGGCTTATTTTTAGCAGGCATGGATTGTGAGAGAGCACTTGTTTTATTTCAGTCCTACTGGCTCTGCCTGAAGCACCACAATTATTTGGTGCCCTTCGAGTATGCAGAGTCATTTTCCTCAAGCGCACAATCCACCACATGGATGAACAAAAGGTGGTAGGATTTATGAAGGTTCACTGCAGCGCACAGAAACGTTCCTCGTGGCCACGGATGAGCCTGGTTTTTCTGTAATGGCACATCAGTGAGTTAATGACGGGTAATTTGTCATAACTACAATTTTCACAAATATACATACATTAAAGGATCAGTGTTTAACATTTCAGGGGATCTAATAAGAAAAAAAGGATATTTCATAACTATGTTTTCTTTCGTGTATAATCACCTGAAATTATAAATCGTGTTTTCGTTACCTTAGAATGAGCCCTTCATATGTACATAGGGAGCGGCTCCTCTTCACGGAGTACGTCATGTTGCTCCACCGTGTTTCTACAGTAGCACAGAACAGCTCAGTCGCACAGCAGTTCGTCAAATAGTCACAAGATGTAATGTATTGATCCGTGTATATAGACTCGAATTTTCTTTTTTTCCCCGTGATGGTCAGCATGAAATCTATTCTTATGTAATCCACGTAATTGTGAAGCAGGAAGTTTGAAGAGCGGCACAGGGAGGAAGTCAGGGTGGATGAGTGGGACAAAAAACACCGGACTTTCACCCAGGAGACCGGTGCTCATGTACCCTTGATTTATTAGTCACTTAACTTCCATACTTAAGTTATGGCACTTCCGGTGTTATTTTAACCCAAACCGCAATCGTTTCCTAGACCTAACTAAGTTGTTTCGTTGCCTAAACCTAACCAACCTAACTAAGTCAATCTTTTCCTAAACTTAACTAAGTAGTTATATTTTGAAAAGACTGGAGCGGAAATTGACACGTGACACGTGATGCTGGACATTCTTTGGAAAACACACGGAAAATCCGTTGTTGATAGTCGAGCTGAGCGTCACAAAAAAAAGTGAAATTCGTGTTTATGTACACGAATCAAATAGATTAAATTTCGTGACTATTTCACAAACTCCTGTGAAACTTTGCCCAAAACAGACAAACCAAGCACTGGCTCTAAAGAGAGCCTTTTTACGCTATCTGAAGGCCACCGTAGTTCTCCGACACACTTGTGAAACTGTGGAAACGTGAGCTGCAGAGCGCAAAACCGTGGCACCGCCAGCCACCATCTGTCTCCCGTTGCTCCTAAAGTAGTGTTATTATGGTACGAATGGCCTCTGAGTGAGGCGAACAGCGTTACCACGGTTTTGCACTCAACGGCTCACGTTACCGCAGTCTTGGAAAGGGAGGAGTAAGCGGACGGATACCCAGTTGGTTGCAATCTGCAACCACACCTCTAGATGTGGTCAAATCCTACACACTGTCCCTTTAAAATCTATTTTTAATCCATCTTTTTGTTAAAATGCACAAAGAAGCAATAGGTACAAAATCATTACACACACGCACAAGAGATTAAACCATTCTTCAGAGCCAAATTACTATACTAATGGCTACTAATGAGTTTCAGATCATTTTCTGCTGAGGATCACATTCTCAGGTAGAATAAACACATAGATCCTTTGCTGCCCCCGTGCTCTCAAAGAAATATTTTTGGCGAAGGAGGGTGACAGTTGCTTACTGATCTTAAAGCAAACATGAAATGGAAGGGAAGGGAGCAGATAAAGCGAGCGTCAGGCAAACAGGCTCAGTATTCTACAGAGAGAGTGGGCTCAGTGTGATGTGTCCTCCTCAGCTCCTTTTTCCCTGCGCTGTTGGCGACTAAAGCAGAGATAGATTTTGACTCAGGTGCAAACTGAGCTGTTTTGTGGACGCCCACACCGGCCCGTTATCTTACAAATACAATACACCAGAGACAGGGCATCTGTTGTGGCTCTGTGTGTGTGTGCAGGGATGTGTTTTTTTGTGTGGATGTTTAAAAGACAAACAGATGATGATTTTTTTGCATCACTTTCTGTTACCATGTATGATGCAAACTTCTAACAATACATTGTAAAATATACATAAAAGGGTAGGGATTGATCCCTGCAGTGTGCTGCCTCGATGGCAGTAGCGTTAGGCTGTGGCAGCTGTTTCCACACTGAGTTATCCAACCTATTTGTATTGCCAGGATGGGCAAAGGGATAAAGAGAGAAAGGTGTAAATGTAAAACAAGTCATGACAGGATACGACAAGAGACAGAAAGTTCCTCTCTCCCCCTCTGGTGTTCCCTTTTACACTCTGTCAACCATTTTAATCTCCCCCTTAATACCATCCCTTCCAGACTCAACTTTGATCACTGTCATTCTGCAAACTTACAGGATTGGAAGGATTGAGACAAATGCATTATTCATCCCACACACCAATTTGGGTCTCCTCTGCTGTCTGTAATGCACTTCTCTCATCTCCCTGTCACTTTTGTCTTTTGTTCAGTTTGCTCTGTCGGAGGACGCCACTGATCTTCGGGGATCCGTAATGGACTGCAAAGTCGAAACCAAAGGAAAAATATCACTGAATCACACCAGTTAAAAGAGTATGAATACATATGTGTAATATAATATTAAAATGCATTGGCTAGTTGGTCTTAAAGAACACAGCCGTACTGGTAAATTCGTAATTTAGAAAATATATCACTACACACTGAGAAATTCTTTTCATCCCCACAAGTTGTGCCCCTCTCAGTTCAGTTGATGTCGAGCAACAAACAGTAACACCACCCTCATGTTTGTTTCATGGTGCAGATATTGTCTAACCAACATCATGATCGCCTTGAGCGGGAGTGAGCGCTAAGCTTCCCGACCCAACCTGCACCTCAGTAAATCACACCCAGAGCTCATGAGTCAGGAGCCGCTGCAATAAAAATGAATTGGAAATGGCCGCAGAGGCCTTGAACAGTTGATTCACTCTCCAGTCAGACGGGCTAAACACTAATCTTGACAATCCAAAGTGTGTGGCAGAGACAAAATCTGACTGTCAGTCCAACAAGGTTACATTTGTACCCAAACAGCAGGGCTCATGCTGCACCGGCAGATGACTGAGTAATATAGAGCTACTGGATTTTCAATATGTGATAAACGTAAAGTATAACTGTGTTTCTGGTGTCCTCTACAGCCACTAGTGATCTAATAGTGACATAATCGTTTTTAAAAGGAAAAAAAACATGCATTCATCCACGGGTAGGGTGTAGCATGAAACAGAAAAAAACATTCAAGGCACTCAATTGTCCCGCCCCCTTAGTTACTGTTGCTATGCCTGATAAGGTTTCTGTTCTCATCAAGCCCCCAGGAAGCACCACACCGTGGTACTACAACTTCAGTGTCCGTCGCGTGATGCCATTGGGTCCAAAAATATTTTTTCCCAGACTTAAATTGAGTCTAAATCAGTGGATAACATTTTTTTGGAATTGCTGCCAAATTACTCCAATGTTTACCTCAAAATGTATCGAAAATTGCTTTATTATAAACATTATTTATAGTAACCTTTCCCTACTGAAGAAAAAAGCCAGATGTTAGTGGGTGTTAGTGGTCAATATTTTTTGTCCAGTGGGAGAGGGGCTGACAGGCCTGACGTATCTCGTTATGGCTGCTAAGCCGACTGATCGATGATTGGACAATCACCGCTCGGGGGGAGGGGTTTAGCAAACCGTCAATTTAAAAAAATAAAAAGCTTTTAATACATTGTGTGCCTGGAATTGAATGTTTCATGCCACACCCTACCGATGAATCCCATTTTTCCTTTTTAAAATCACATAATGACAGACATTCATCTGAAACGGTCAACCAGGCTACGAGGGAAACACAGCAAACCATTGTTAATGGTGGGAGGACATTTGTCTCGTTATGCAGTGTGTCGTGCAGTGCAAAGTCACCAACAGTTTGGTTTTATGTTGCACCATTCTTCATATGTGATGCATCATTTGCCATCCCATCTTGACGCTGACACATAGTGGTGTGGTGCGAGAAGTGTTCAAACAGCCGGTCAGCGTGCCATATTTAATTTTGAATGTTCAATGAAGTTTCACTCTCATTGTCTTTTTTTTTTTTAAAGAGGACCTATTATGCTGATTTTCAGGTGCATATTTGTATTTTGGGTTTCTAGTAGAACATGTTTACATGCTTTAATGTTCAAGAAACGGTTTATTTTTCTCGTACCGACTGTGTTGCAGCATCTCTTTTCACCCTCTATCTGAAACACTCTGTTTGAACTTCTGCTCCCCCCCACCAAAAAAAAAAGATTGGTCAGCTGGCCCACCACTGTGATTGGTCACCGAACCAAACCCTTTGGACTCCGCTTCAGCTCCGCTCTAATTAGCTTTGTTTTAGGCCGTGGCAAACTCGCCGCTAGGCAGGTATTATGCAAATGTGTTACTTGGTGACATCACCACGTAACGGAAGAAAAAGCGGGACTTCAATCAAGGCGTTTCAGGCAGTTCAGGATCAGTGTTTCTGTGGGTGGGAGTCACCCACAGAAACAACTTTGCAGACCTTTTACATGAACAAAAAAACTATATAACACACTAAAGGAAAGGGAAAAGGCACAAAAGCATAATAGGTCCTCTTTAACAACAAAATAGAGTTATATTTGCAAATGTCTACCTTGGAAAACTGTTTCTCAGAAGTAAATACATTTGATTGTGGGAATTATTTGGATTCGATTGAAGTTGTGAAAGGAAATCGAAAATGCTGATATTTCAGTGCAAAATTGTGTTTCATTTGTCCTGTAATCAGCAAGCAATGCCAGCTGTTTTCTTTGCCACAGGCTCAGTCTGTGCCAGATATTATTTGTCAAGAAACCTGATTATGGAAATTATCAAAACATCTCTCGAAGAATTACATTTTTTATGGAACGCTAACCAGATTTTAAACTCTGAATAACCCTTTTCTTGCCTCCTACTACAATCCTCCCACATTTTCCAAATACACTTGAGTCAATAATTTTAGTATTGAAATGCTATTTCTGTTTAAAGGCATTAATGGCTCTGCTGAAGAGACCTCACGTGACAAAACACAACAAAAAAACAAAGTGACTTCTAGAGCAAAGATCTCCTTGGCGATAAAGGGCGATTGTTTTCTGGTAGAGCATGTGCTGATTTAAGGTGGCCTTAAGGGATTTTGCACCTAATCTCCAAGGAGTCAGAGGATAATGCCATCAGCAGTTTAGATATTCTGATCCAGAGGTTTATTTGAGAGATTCAGAAGAAAGGGTTTTCTCAAGATAAAGACAGAATTAACCCATCTGCATGTGATACCTCCAGTCATGGCACTGACTTATCTCCAAAAGTCCACTAAGGTATCTCTTGAAACACAGTTATTATTTACACAACGTATTTGACAGCAACAAAAGGGTGTACTGTGAAATATGAACAGCAGCAGTGATTACACAGGGCCTGATCAAAATGAATAAAAGACTTCTCGCAGTGGCACACTGGCTCTGTGTCGATGTGGGATCCTTTATCTGGCACAGTTTTGGTCCAGATTTAGAAATAGATCACATCAATTTGCAGTCCCGCATGTGTTGTCAATAAGGCAGGATAAACGTACAAAAATAGCACGAGCAACCCATTGTGAATGGTGTATCTTTTGTGTTTTTGAAAGAAAAAAAAAAAAAGGTCTGCAGACTGTACCACGGACTCTAAAAAGATACAATCGTCTGTATCTCTGCCCCTGAGATTTTTGACAGGGTTTTGGTCCAGTTATCTACTAGAGCACATGCTCAGCATCAGTCGGCATGGAAATTTATCATCCAAGTAAATCATTTTACTGGGGCTTTTTGTCTCAGCTCACTAAATGTATACATGCGCATGTGCTGGGAAGACATTTACAAATAATTAATTTCCTTAAAAATAACAGTTGTTATTGAAATTATGGTATGAATTGTCTGATATGTAGAGGTGTTGTTGCTTTCCAAGAAAGAATTGTATACATTTTAACATTGGGGGGAGGTCGATGCCACTCTGATATCTGTATAGTAAACATGAAGCTACAGCCAACAGCTGGTTAGATTAGCTTAGCTTAGCTGAGCATAAACACTGGAAACACAGGGAAACAGCTAGCTTGGCTCTGTCCAAAGGTATCAAAATCTGTCTAACAGCATCTCCAAAGCTCACCATGGATGAATTACTGAATGGGCCGACTGGGCACAGGGCCACGGGCCCAAAGTATCAGGGGCACTCTGGCCCTTACCTACAAAATGTCGCTCAAAGAGACACGTACCAACCAGTAAGAAACTCAAAATGCCCACAAAGAGACACAGAATGACCACAAATAGACCAAAACAGCTGTAAAGAGACCACAAAGAGACACACGCCTCCGGTTCTGAAAAGTGAAGCCAATGCATAAGTGCCTTAAACCTGTATTTTTTATAATAGCCAGCAGGGGGCGACTACGCTGGTTGCAAAAAGACATCTGATTGTATAGAAGTCTATGAGAAAATGAGCCTACTTCTAACTTGATTTGTTAATGAAAGCAATAAATCAAAGTAATAAATCATGAAAGTTAATTATAACATTTTGGCCACCTAAAAATGTCTTAGTCAGCGTTCGGTTGTACTTAGCTCCACCCTTTCCTGTCACTTCTGGTTGCAAAAAAACAAGATGGCGATGGCCAAAATTTTAAATTGAAGGCTTCAAAACGACAGTCCACAAACCAATGGTTGACGTCACGGTGACAACGTCCACTTCTTATATACATTCTATGAGCAAAACAACCACAAAAAGACACAAAATGACTACAAAAAGGGGCAAAACAACCACAGGCAAAAAAATAAAAACAAAATGACCAAAAGAATTAAAAAGTGACACAAAACAACAACAAAAGAGGATAACCAGCTATAAAGGGCGTGTTTTACTCCTATGTAGGAGAGGTGGTGGGGCCTGTTGCATGTCTGTGCCCAGGGGCCCATTGTCTAATAATCCGCCCAAGAATCTCACTGATAAGCACGTTATATAAACATCTTATTTTTATATCATTTTATCTTTTATAATGTGTTTCTTTTGCACTATGTCTCATTGCTTTTAATGTTTTATGTAAAGTGCTCTGTGTAGCTGAAGTGCTATATAAATAAACTTGTCTTGCCTTAAAAAAAAAAAAAGAAGAATAAACAATTTGCCATCTCACAGGGGGTTATGGGTTGTTCTTACACTTGGGTTTTTGTGCAGATTAAAACAAATGGCTTAAACAAACAGACATCTTAAAGAAACGAGACATAATGTTTTAAATTGGTGAGCTTTACAGTCAAAGGTAGATGGACTTTTTTTCACCTTTGGACAGAGCCAGGCTAGATGTTTCCTGTCTTTAGCCGTAGCTACATATTTTTATCTAAGAAAGCACACGTGAAACTATTCCTTTATGTGCCCAGTGATTTGAATTTGCCTGGCTTTGGGCGAACATCAGACTTATTATACGGTGGTAGGCCCATGCCGCCTAAGGTAAGCGTGTTGTTGGTCTTCCATCATTTTGACCACCCCCTGTAATAAGTAATATTAATACCATTGTAATTATTTGAGCAGGTAGGGCATGCATTGCATCTAGTCAAAGTAGCGAGATGCTAAACAGTTATGTTAGATCTTTATTCCTGAAGAGATTGGGTATCATACAATGTCTTTGATGCATTTAGAGAAAACCAGATTTCATGGCATGGATTCAGTAAACAGAATGGATATGGGGCTGTGGTAGACCCTGTGGCTATATAAAGATTATAGTCATTATAATATTATTGCTTTCATCACAGAGGAGGGAGATTACGGGCCCTTAAGACAAAGGCTATGGTTTCCTTATGGGCCAACCTCTAAATCTAACCAGTAACACCTAAGTTGAAACTCTAATTGAGTGTCTTGTATGACCACACAGGCCTTAAGTTGATGTTGTTATATAATGAAATGAACTACTGTCCTAAGCAGTTAATTGATGACAAAATGCCCATAAATGCTTTCTAACATCACAGGGTATTATTATAGAATGATTGCTTTGTGCTTATCAAGTAAAAAGTATTGACTCTTTCAACTTAAGTGTTACTTTAATAAGCAAGTGAAAATTGCGTAGCATTGTGCCCAGTTCAGACAGGTCATATGATGCCAATAATGCATCTTCAAATGCATCATCTAGCAACATATTCTGTATTTGATCAACTAATAAAGTCATAAAATCGCACATGGTAAAATAGTCTATATATGAAATACCAAAAAATCCAGCTGTGAACAAACATGAAAATGGAAACAAGGTAATATAGTTAAGGCTAAACATCTTTGTCTATTACCTTTGTATAGCTAAGTCAATAAGAGGAGCATGCAATCAACGTAACATTGCCACAATTTTACATTAAACAACAAAAGCAATCAACTCAAAAACGAATGTGTGTGCCTTTCGCCACCACAAATTAGAACCATGTTAATGTAGGTTTTCCACGTCGTAAAATCATATGGCTTTGTGCAATTTTTCACTGTCTGTAAATCCACTAATGAAACTGTTTTTTTTTGTAAAATAATATATCAATAAATGTCATGCCGGAAATTATTGAGATTCTGTTCTACATGCGCTGTTTCTTACATGCCAGATTGTGCTAATTGTACATCATCCTAAAAAAAATATCTTTCGTCATAGCATGTACACTTACATCCAGGGACAAATGTGCTCAATTCCATCACCCTACTTTATATAAGGTATTTGTGCACATGTTCTACATTTCTTTTAATATAAGAATATTGTCCATTAATAAATTAGGGATAGTACAAGGACTTCAGGTCGGGAAATAAAGGTGGATGGCATAAGTTAAAATGTGTTGCCTGCTCTATGTAAAGCGATCTGAATTCATCTTTCTGAGTTTGGGCGGCAGGTGTCCGTCCATCCTGCCCCCTCC
>CAKALG010000091.1:0-27414 GCA_916700815.1 Helicolenus hilgendorfi | reverse complement strand
CCGGAGGTCAGAAACACGCTGTCTGAAGGATCAGTGGGGAGGCAGGAGAGAGACGAGAGGGAAAACGACATGTTGCTACGCGGCTGACCGATGCAACCTGGCGTTCTCACTGGCAGACTGAGGGATGGTAGTGGTCCGTCCTGCTCCCTTAGGTCGAGGTTCAGTAACTGCTGTAAAAAAGAACAGACAACACAGCATTAGCAAATATAGTTTACAATTAATATAGAGCGAGTGTAGAAATCCCTGTGGCATGATACTTTGTCCTTCAATGATTGTAAATTTCTATACATCGACATCTGTTGACATTTCCCTAGGGAACAATGAATGAACAGTTGTGCTATTGATTAACCATTATATGGTTGTAATTGTTTTCAGTTTCCACGCTGAACACTACGGAAGATACATTTGGCAAATGCTGTTTGTTTCCCTCTAGATTTCCTTAATTATCCATCATGTTTACAGATTAATTAAGTTCACATACTTTCCAGCACAACCAATTTGGAAAACATTTAACTTTTTTTTTTTTTTTTAATTATTTCCTTGTCTAGTAGTATAAATTAATGGATGAAGAATGTTATTCATGGGTGATGGGTACTAAATACTATCATACATAAGTATACATGAAAACCAGCTTTTGTCAAATATTTAATCAGTCAGCAATTATGTCTAATATAAATTTCCTCTCAGGGCAGGTACATTGTCTTATATAAACAGCTACAAGACAGAAAATGAAAGTACACACAGACATAGATAAGAAGGTATTCTGATGCAATATTAAATGAAGAGCAGTATTAGACTTTTAGCACCTTTTAGAGTACTGTAGAATCCATATGTGCTTAAACTACCTAAATGACCCATTATAGTACTGCTATTTATGGATAAAATAATTAATGAATTAATAATTAAAATGCTACCATTTGAGCAGATACAGTAGTAGTTCTTTTCAAACTTTGTTGACCATATTTCTCACATAAAGTGATCAAAATCCAGCCTTTATTCCTAAAAAGTAGTATTCATTTGTAACATAACTTACTAGCATCCAGTGAATTAAACACCTCTCCATGCTTTCAACACAGCTTGACAACTTTAACTGACCACTTTTTTGTTGTTTAGAGCACAAAGTTGTTTAGTTTGTGGTGTTCTGACACAACTTAACGTATCGTGAATAAGCTAGTTTACAAGTTGCAACCTGTCTGTGGTTTAAATCTAGCTTAAGAATCCAGATGAATGACCCATTATAGTATGAATTAATAATTACAATGCTACCATTTGAGCAGATACAGTAATAGTTCTTTTCAAACTTCGTTGACCATATTTCTCACATAAAGTTATCAAAATCCAGCATTATAGTACTATGCAGCTCATAGTACAGTACAGTAAAAACCCTAGTATCTTTATTCCTAAAAAATAGTATTTACAACTTGCTTCTTCTTACTAGCATCCAGTGAATTAAACATCCTCCATGCTTTCAATGGAGCTTGACAACTTTAACTGTCCACTTCTTGTTGTTTAGAGCACACAAAGTTGTTTACAAGTTGCAACTTGTCTGTGAGCAGCAGTGGTTTAAATCTGGCTTTAACCATGTGACGTTGGCTAACTAAAAACACTAAATGATATGCAAAATAATTAATGAATTAATGAATTACAATGCTACCATTTGAGCAGATAGTCTTTTCAAACTTTGTTGACCATATTTCTCACATAAAGTTATCAAAATCAAGCGTATTAGTACTATGCAGAGTACAGTCAAACCCTTGTAACTTTATTCCTAAAAAATAGTCTTAATTTGTAACATAACTTGCTTCTACTTAAGACTTGTTTCAGTGTTGTACCTTTAGAGTACTGCAGAATCCAGATGTGCTTAAACTACCTAAATGACCCATTATAGTACTGTTATTTATAGATTAGCCTCAACAATATGCAAAATAAATAATGAATTAATAACTACCATTTGAACACATACAGTCTTTTCTAACTTTGTTGACCATATTTCTCACATAAAGTGATCAAAATCCAGCCTTATGGTACTATACAGCTCATACTACAGTACAGTAAAACCCTTTAAAAAACCTTATTCCTAAAAAAAAAATAGTATTCATTTGTAACATAACTTACTAGCATCCAGTGAATTAAACACCTCTCCATGCTTTCAACTTCAGCTTGACAACTTTAACTGTAGACTTTTTGTTATTTAGAGCACACAAAGTTGTTTACAGTTAATAGACTCGTTTACAAGTTACAACCTGTCTGTGAGCAGCAGTGGTTTAAATCTAGCTTTAACCATGTCACGTTAGACTAACTAAGAACCCTAAATGAGCTAACGTTTGTTTCATGGGGACATGTTACGATGCTACGCCAACGCTCCCACTTTGTGACAAGTTAGCTTCAAATCCAGGGAAAACTTTTATAAAAAACACATAAAACAGTCAAGAGTTAGATAAAAGCCAATAATAAGTTAAAACAGTTAATACAGGACAACAATTCATCCACTAAACTACACTTTGAGAGCTATACAGTTAGCTACTTAGCAGTGGAGCTAACTAGCTACCTAGCCTAACTTTTTTACTGCGCTCAACTTTTCTTTGCGCTTTTCTCCTTCTTACCTTGCACATCATCTCTTCCAAGTCAGCGAACTGGTTCAGGGGGAAAGATGGCATGTTTTGCTCACAAAGTTTGGTCCGATCCCGTCTGGTCTGCCCCCCTGCAGTGATTAAAGTAGACGAGGTTCAACTCGCTGCTGGCATGAGTTGAGCAGAAGTTTCTGGTTGTGTGTTTGAACGCGCTGCTAAACAAGCCCAAGACCTCACAGACCACGTGTGGATTTAAAACCTAACAGAGCCACTGTTAGCCACTCCCACGACTCTCTGTGAGTCAGCCAGAAGTTGTTTTCATCAGACCCCAGTAGTCTAAATGAGGGCACCCCATGCCAGATGAAAAGTAGTTTTATACAACTTATTTTTGTAATTCCTTAAATATAAAGAGGTTTCATTGTAGGAGCCCTATAGCTTTCTCTTTAGAGTGTAGCTATAAAGTTAGCTTCATGGTTCAAGTGACAACAAATAGGCCTATCATTTCATACTATATGTAGGCCCTTAATATTTTTGATTGTAGACAACTTTTACACCAGTATATTTGAAATATTGTGTTCTCAGCAGCTGCATGATAAGCAAAAAAAAAAGGTGCACTTTAAATAAATTTAAATATAGACTGCACATATTATATCTATTTATTGTACACTACAATTTTTTTATTAGCTTCATTATTTTTTTTAATTGTCCATTCACTAGGTTCATTAACTATGTATATTCTGTATTTCTATTTATTGTTTTATAATCTTTTTGTACACCTGTACCTATGTATCTGAACTTGCTGCTTTGACACCTGGATTTCCCCCGGGGATTAATAAAGGTTCATCTTATCTTATCTTATCTTATCTTATCTTATCTTAAATAAAATAATGCAAGCTAACATAGGCCAACAAAGGTGTATGATCTTTGTCAAACATATCTATATACAAATTAGCGTTATATTCCAAATAATGACCATAAAATCTGTTTAGGCTATGAAGTTCCATACAACAAGTGTTGTCATGCCTGATATCATCCTTGTCATGAAAATAATTACGTCTAATGCAATGTGCACTTTTAGCCATAATCCTAATTGATATCTTATGATAATGCCTGTTGGTTGATGGCAGATGCTTGTAAAACTCCTTGGGTTAAAGCTAGAGCATAAATATGCTTTTTTTAAAATTATTTTAAGCCAGATAGTGACTTGTAAAGTTTATGTGAAGCCACATGTTTTTTATCAGAGGAGGTGCCACTGGTGGGTAGCTAAATGCTAACTAAGGAAAGGTTATAACACAAAAGGAAGTCACAAGAAATAGAAAGGAGACAAGCACCAGAAAGAAAAGGCAAACACAGGGACAAATGCATGCAGAAAACAGGAGCACATGGGTAGAAAAGACGGCATGGAGACAGCCTAGCCCTATGAGACAGACAAGGAGGAGTGAAGTCTTTGATTTCAAAGGTAAAGGTAGATGTGTGAAAAATTCCACTGCAGAGCAGAGCCATGGGAATATCTGACAGTCCTACTCACACAGGTTTGTTCCTCTATCTGTACAAGGACCAAAAATGTCAAAGTAAAATTATATTTCCTTAAATTCAAACGTTAGACTAATCACTACCCGACTTATAACCCTAAACCCTAGCCTGGAAAAAATCCAAAGTAAGCACTGACAACACAGGCCTCCTTCTCCTTCCATCAATGGTGAGACATTTGGTCCTCATAAAGATAGAATTTAAAGGACACACACACCCACGCAGGTCTGCCAGGAGTGAAGTTATCACACCTCTGGGATTGAAAGGAGAATTAAGACAGCATGCCCAGTAGCCTGACGAGTTGGCAAACAGTTGGCTGCAACTATACAGGGGAAAGAAACAGCCTTCAGGGAAATATTATTAATATTATATTATTAACATACTGGTAGCTCAGTTGGCTGAAAAAGTCTACAGTCCTCACAAGAGCTCTTAAAAAAGAAAGAAAGAAATGTCAGAAATTGGTCAAATAATTGTACATAAATACAGGTTTTGAAATGCTGGGCCCCCACTCTGAGAAAACAAGTATGAAAGTCTTTGAAACCAGCACAGCGCTCTGAGCCCCTTTTAGAAAGATGAGTTCAGCCGAGAACAAAGCCTGCCGAAAAGCTTTGTTTTGGTCCAGCCAAGTGGTCACCATTAAGTGTGTGTGTTTGTGTGTGTATACATGCTTGTGTGTGTTTGACAGAGGGTCTCAACCCCCCCACCCTTAGTCCTGTGATGATGTAATGGTAGGCCTATAGGTCCACAGCCTGAAGGTTGTCTCAGACAGCCGTGTTTTGACTTGTGTGATTTGCATACAAGCAGCTGAGTTGTTGTCCTTTCTCACATAATCTGAGGTTAAAGAGCAACTTTTTTTTGCCATAAGCATGACATCGCAGGTTTGAATCCTGCAGGGGATCTTTGTTGCACATCGTCCCTCTTTTCTGTCCTGTCACTCTGCTGCTGTTACTATCAAAATTGCCACAAAGCTAATGAGCATTAGCCAGCACCTCAGTTTTATAATGTAAAGTTTAGATGCAGTACCGTCCATATTTTTAAGTTTTTCTTTAATCATATTTAATTTCCTCAATCACATCTAATTTCGTCATTAGAAAAGTGACCACGTCTGAACAGAAAAAACTACACCTTTGAGCAGTGCAGTAGCTAACTCCTATCTGCTGTATGTTACAAATAATTAAAAAAAATTAAGGCCGTCATTAATCACGTGATTTTCCATACTTAATTGTCTTTTATCTTAAACAATTTTTATTTGTATGTATCTTAAAGGGAGATTTGTCAACTATTCAATACTCTTATCAACATGAGAGTGGGAAAATATGCTGCTTTATGCAAATATATGTATATATTTATTATTTTAAATCAATTAACAACACAAAACAATGACAAATATTGTCTAGAAACCCTCACAGGCACTGCACTTAGCATAAAAAATATGCTCAAATCACAACATGGCAAACCCAGCAACAACAGCTGTCAGTGTGTCAGTGTGCTGACTCGACTATGACTTGCCCAAAACTGCATGTGATTATCATAAAGTGGGCATGTCTGTAAAGGGGAGACTCGTGGGTACCCATAGAACCCATTTTCATTCACATATCTGGAGGTCAGAGGTCAAGGGACCCGTTTTAAAATGGTTATGCCAGTTTTTCCTCACCAAAATTTAGCATAAGTTTGGAGCGTTATTTAACCTCCTTCGTGACAAGCTAGTATGACCAATGGATTCCTTAGGTTTCCCTTCCCTTGTTTGCGGCTTTCTGGCCGATTCAGCATGTTGAATCGGTGGTGGAGCCTGACGGTGAGAGAAATCACTCCGATGGGCTATTCAGATTAAATGAGTCAGTGCACGAGAAGAGAAACGGAAATGACTAAAGTCAAGAGGTCACACACAGAAAGCTCTTCTCATGTTTCACCTTCATCTCATCTTATTGTTCCAATACATGAATATTTTCACAACATCGCCATCTGGAATTAAGCTAAGCGGTGAGTGAGAGTGGTGAGAAAATGGTCGGCAAACGCCGCTTTAGAGATATTAAAGAGAGATATTTCCTTTCATGCAGGCGCAGATTGTACGTGCTAGTTGGCCGTTGGCTGTAAGTCTTTGCGCTGAGTTCAAGTGCAACTTTTTGGCCAAGACACAGCCTTCATTGCTGCTAGTTGTTTGATGTAGGTTTGGTGTGTCTGGGCCTTTAGAGGGGTGACGAGAAACATGGCTGTGTTCGCTCCTGTATTTAAAGCTGCATGCTTTCACCCACGGTGCATTTAATCCCAAGTGCGAACAAGGCCTAATTATATTGCGACTGACCTTTGGGTGCTAACCCAGACGTGAGACACTGCCCTAATTAGTTCATTGTCTTAAGAGGTTGTGTGTTTGCTTTTTGCCCCGCGATGAAGACCACCACTGTGAACAACAAGCCATTAGCACGATGTCAACAACACGAGAGCCTTGAGGTAAGCAGGCCCTTCAGTTCATTTGGCTAAGTAAACAAGTGTTATCTGTAAACAAGCTATTTGGCCGGCGAGTGGAGTTTACTTCTATAAACAAATCCCTTTTGGGTGAGTTGGGGATTACTGGGAGGAGAGAGAGAGAGAAAGAGAGAGAGAGAGAGAGAAAGAGAGAGAGAGGAAAGGGGGAGGGGAGAAAGGAGGAGATGGATTTGAAAGAGAGTTCTTGCTTCTTGTTGCGTCCAGCTGGGCTAGAGGGCCTTTGGAGCACAATGAGCTCAATGAGCTGCAGAACCAACTAACAAACTAATGGCCCGCCCTCTGCGACTCTACCCCCGTACACACACACACACACACACACACACACAGACACACACACACACACACACAGACACACAGACACACACACACACACACACACACACACACACATAGAGCGGTGAATGGGTGGGATAGAAGGGCTTGTTAGGAGGGAAGAGATGGAGGTGAGGAGAGGAGAGGGATGAAGGGGCAGGATTGGGGGCTATTTAGAAGAAACAAGGGCAACGAGAGGAAGGCATTAGGATGGAATCGTAGGAAAGAGATGCTTTTTGTGAAAGTTAAGGTTCATTTACAGATTTGGGGTTAATCCACCAGATGCATAAATATGTGTCATGGGACGCATTCACCTCGCTTTGTCACATAATCATCCGCAGTGAAATAATTAGCCATTTAGTCATTAGGAAAGCATTTTTGCTGATTCAACATCTGCTTGATATTAGAGGAGATTTACAGAGGTGACATTGCACCGTGGGGTTGCCCTTAGACAGCTGACTGGAGGGTCCCGCCGCCGGATAAAACAATGACATGTTGTCTTAGAAATATTTAGGAAATATCCTTAAAAGGAAGGATGTCTGAGAGCTAGTTTGGAGATATAAGGACACAGGGTTGTAGTGTAGGGAGAGTTCCATAATCATCCATAATCACAACAGTGTGCGTATAGACAATTTACAGAGTGAAACATTTGTATTGTAACACCATTTGTTGTGCGTGTGTGCACACTCAGCCTATTGAAGCCCTCGTGATTAAGTGAAGTCATTCCTCTACAGCCCCACACAGGCTTCTTCAGATAAGAGGCTACTATTGCCATTGAAATATTAAGGAGAGGGGAGGAGGGGTCTGTAGACCTGATGAACATCTGCTCCTCTTTTCCTCCCCTTTCTTCAACCCCCTCCTCCTCCTTCTCCTCCTCCTCCTCCTCACCATCTTCCTTCTTTCTCAATGTACCCCCTGCCCCATTCATTTGTGTGTGTTTGTCCTTACAGAGAGCCTCTGGGAGTCCGAAGAGAGTTTGGGATTTAGGAAGACTGTTTCTCTGACATTTTAGTGACATTTTTGTGAATCTACAGTTGGTGCCCTCAGGTGTAAGTATTAGCCTGTAAATAGCAACAAAAAAACCCCACCTTTTCCAACAATCTTAGCATCTATTCTGTGTATTCTCGTCCTAAAAATCTTTTGAAATTGGTATTTTTCTGTAAAAGCATACTTGCCAACACAGAAAAGACAACATATACTGTTAAGTAAGACTGCCAAATGACGTAAATCACATTATATCAACCCATTAACATAAAGGCATAGCGACTCCGTCATGAATAGACTTGATAACCAGAGTGACTGCACTGGAATGTTTAGCTATGCATAAATACTTAACAACTATGACTCTCTCTTGTTTCTGTTTAATGCACGCACACGACCTACACACAGACATCCAGAAACGCCGCACAGTAGGGTTCTACTCACAGGGCAGAGGTCACAACCCAACCTTTGACCTCTGACATCACCTCCTCCCTCTCCTGCCCACTGGAATTCACTCCTGTGGATTCAATTAGAAAGCCAGAGCGAAGGAGAGCGAGAGAGGAGCACGTAGAAGAAGGTTTAAAAACAAGATAACAGTGACAAATGTCTGCAGAGGGCGTAGCAAAGGAAAAGGAGACAATGACTCAGGGTGGAGAGAGTGTGAGAGAGTGATGGAGGCGGGTTCAGATCAGTTCTTTTAACTCATTTGTTTTGGAGGAAATTGGCAAATAATCAGGGGTCCTGCAACAGACATAATGGGGTACACTATATATCTGTTGTAGGACAGACATACGGGGTACGCTATGGCCAAAAATATGTTGAAAACTGATCCCATATTTTTGTATCTTTTAATGGTTTAGGCCACCCCCCCTTAGTTCCAGTTTAATTTTATTATTATTATCTTCTATTTTATTCTGTTCTTTTTAAGTCCTTTATATGTGTGTCTTTATATATTGCCCCTTTATTATTGCCTTGTTCAGGGCCGGCTCGAGCTCTTTTGGTGCCCGAGGGCGAAATTCAGATTTGGAGCCCTGCCCCCGTCTAGGGTTACAGGTTAAGGTTCAACCCCCCAGAACCCTAGACCTGTAAACCGCAACACACATCAGACATCACAATGGTTTTAAGACAAAAATCAAGATATTTATTTTCATAAATATCTTTATTATGATATAAATAAACAATTGGTCCCCTGATATTGTCGGCTTAAAAGTGTTTAGTCAGCTTCATTATGATTTACACTTTTATTAACAAATAAGTACAGCCAGGCAGATGAAAAAAGTGTGAGGAAGAAAGCCACAGGGGTGAAAAGTGTATTTCTTTCTTTCTCTGACCTTGTTTTATAGCTTGTCTTAAGGCCTTTTGTGTCTTATGTAAAGCAGTTTATACTGCCTTGCTGTTGAAAGCTGTTGTACAAATAAAGTTTCCATGACTTTCCTTGATATTTTAGACAACTGTGTGCTTCCAACTTTGTGGCAAGAGTTTAGGAAAGGCCCTTTTCTGTTTCAACATGACAATGTTGCACAAAGCACAAAGCAACGGGCATAGAGAAATAGTTTTCAAGTTTGGTGTATAGAAGCATCCTGATCTCGTGCCTGTTCAACATCTCTGGGATGAACTGGAACACAGACTATAAGCCAGACCTTATTATCCAACGTTAGAGCCATCCCAGATGGTGAAGGCTGTAATAATAGCTATAGAGATCTTGCTGGCATTTTGCTCTATTCTACTGCTCTCTGCTGGATTAAAGTGTCATTACAAGTCAGCACCAGGACCATTGATTGTGCTGTCTTCCACTAAAGAATGACAAACTGTGTGAGAGAGGAACAAAAGAAATATATAGCTGCAGAGAAGAAGTGTGTCAGTTGGTGAGCAATACAACACTGCACAACCATGCATTTAAATGAACATTATGAGTTAAGGAAAGCATTATTCTACATGGTTTAATCTGCTTTAATTAATCAGGCACCACCTGGCCAGCTAAGTGACCCATTTCAGACACACCTACCTGACTGCATTCAGCTCAAAATGTTTGTAAACTTTGAGGGTCTCAGTGGGACAGAGAGAGGCTGAATGGACTGGCTGTATTATGGACTGAGCATGAAGAAGCAGATAAGTATAAACCTGGCGCAGATTGAGGAGGACATGGCAGATAACTCCCAGAACACCTGTTCAGGCAGGTGAGTACAATAACACACTGATTTATGGATGTAACTCACTATATACAGAGAGGGACATCAACTACCTGTCCACCAGGCAGGGCTGTGTGCTTCTCTCTCTTTTGCTGTAACAGCATTATGTGTGTTTGTGGCTGCAGCTCCTGTGGAGTTTATATTGTTCATACATTTACATGTGTTAGCTGGTTTGTGATTATTCTGCTGTTTAATTTATGAAGCCTGCTTGTTGCACTCTGGTTAATTCTAGTAAGGCCACACTGAAGAAAGTATGTTGATAATTGATAATCAGTTGTATGCAGTTATGCACAGACTTCAAAGTGTTGTCTATAAGGAATAGGCTACCTATGTTTTTGATTTGGACATAAGTAGCTTATTCGGTAGCGTAATGTTCTACTAGTGCTGTTGGATTGATATTTAATGCAATTTATTATGTCCTTCCCCGTCGATTAGTCATCTAATCGGTGGTTTTGGTCTTAGTCAACTAAGATTTCTTTAGTCGATTAGTCATTTTTTGATGCTTTTTCATGCTGAATGACTTATTTCCAAGAAACCTGTGAACTCATCTCTGATAAACACAAGATTTAAAATGGTGTTTTATGTGATTCTTTGTGAAGAAACTCCATAGATCTGTTGATTAAATCAACTAATCGAATAGTTGACAAAATCTGTGTTAGATGACTAAGAATTTCATTGGTTGAGGACAGCCCTACAATTTGTTTTGTAATTTAAAAATCTAACAGATAAAAGTTAAAAGTGTTGGGTAAAATTTCTTTAAAGTATAACAGTACTTTTACTTGAGTAGTATTCCAGTAGGCTTACTTCCTCCACCTCTGCCGTACACACAACACTCTTTGATTTCAATTGTAAAGTGCTTCATCTCCACTTTGAGATTAACTTTAGCTGTTTTTAATAAAGGACATAATCATCATGTTGTGACAGGTTGTTAAATAGTACTACAGTAACACATCCAACTTGTCGATTTGTAGCTTTAATTACCACAAAGAGAAATAGCTGTGTCATATTAGAATTGTAATGTATATATAAAGAGAGAATGTGCATTAGAATGGAATTCATGACAAAGACATGTATAACACCATTCTAGAATCTACAATTATTCACCAGCGGGAGGAGCTGTTGCACCATTTCCAGTTGGTTTTGTGGACCTCACTGAGTGGATTACATTCATTTGGCTTATTCAGTTTCTGTATAAAGAAATGAGAAACACCATCTGCATCTGTTACCTCAGGCTGTATATGTGTATTTGTTTTTTTTGCATACTATACACATGAAACAAGTGTATTTTATGAAACACACACACACACACACTTACCCTAGAGAAAGAGGCCAAGGCAGGTAGCCAGAGCTGCCGAGTGCAGAACACAGAGAGACTGGTAGACAGGGGAACTTACACAACCCCAGCTCGAGTATGTGTCTGTTTTAGCAACAGTCCCTGGAGATCCTCCTGAACCCAAAACAAAACAAACAAAATCTTTGTTGCAATAACACAGATATCGTTTATCATTTGTTTGCCTCATGTATGACCAGAAGGAACAGCAAAGCCTTAAATATGTAGCTCATTCAGGAAACAGGAAATAATACTGTATATACACAAAGAATGTGATCTGAGATTTTCCAGCAAAATCAAATTAATCTCAAGCTCCAGTTTTATTGTCTGTGATCATTTAGATTAGAGGGAAAATGGTTTTGAGTATTGATGTTTTAAATGAAAGCAGGAGCAGAGAGTGTGTGCAGAGAGGAAGAGACATCAAGAAAACTAGAGAGAGAGGCAAAAGGCGTTCTAAGAGATAGTTTGATTTTTTTTTAGTGCGTTTTAAAATTCGAGAAAGCCAAACAAAGAATAGAAGTGTGAGTGGGATGTGTGCATTTCAAATATTCTACCTTGAAATAAATGTGAAAGACAGAATTTTTTTTTAATTTGAACAGTTTGTTTCATGGAGACTTTACTTTACTGAGAAGTGAAAAATAATTGGACCTAATTAGTGCAAATCTACGTCAGTAAAATCTCACAAAGAGAATTTTCTTCTTAATCGCCTCAGGCTTGGAGAGGAACGAGATCACTATCGTAAAACGTGTAGAGTGATGTCAAGTGTTTGCATACTGAAGTGCTACCAATACAGAACGAGCGTCATAAGCAGCCATATTGCCACATATTTATTTATTTCATTGAAACTGTTTAAAGGGGAACACAGATCAGATACCGTATCTGCTGCTTTGCAGCGTCATTTTTTGTGTGTGTAAAATTCCCCTAGATATTTATTTTTATGTCAAAGCTGCTGAATATGAGGAAAACTTATGACATAATCAAATTTGTATTCTTTGTGACGACTGAAAGAGAACGGGAATGTTTAATCCAGTTATATCTCAGGAAAATTCTTTGGTATTTGGGTGAGATGAAGCTGTGATAATGACGAGATAATGGGTGTGCGTCTTTCTTATCAGATTACATGTAATGACAGACCTGTCTGTCACAGCCTCTAAACCTGTATTTCAGGGATGTTTGCTGCTGAATCCCAGAAGCAGAATTTTTTTTTAAACTTAAAAAAATATATTTAAACTCAAAGTAAACAGAATCGAGTAAAAAAAAAAAAAGAAAAAAAAAAGCTGGAGCACAAATATTTCCTTTTGGCAGTGTTGTGTGGCACATACGGGATGTTGCTGCGCACAGATAATGAGGTCCCTTGTGCAGTCCAAACAATGGTTTTATAAACTGCTTTCCTGCTTCTATAAAAGGATCTCCGTAGTAAATGGACAAATAACACTTAATGTGAGTTTACTGTAACTGATGTGTGTTTATCTTACCGTAACCAAGCAAGACATCATGATGTTTAAGAAGATGGGTCTTAATGTGTGTATTCATGTTAATTTCTGCTGCCTAAAAGCAGCTTGTTTGTACAAAAAGGTGTATGAATGCCATGATAATGTGCAAGGCATTAGAACGTGCAATAAGAACACCTTTTTTTGCTTTTGGCGTGTCATGTCTACGCCATGTAGTCTGTATTGGCGTTTTTAGTGATGTTTGTGACGTGGTTTCTGTACTCATGTTACGTTGTTTCCATAAGTATTTTACTTGGTTTACATACTTATTTTAAGCCCAACCCTGATGTTTTTCCTAAACCTAAGTGGTTTTGTTGCCTAAACCTAACTGTGGACATTACCATAGTGTTGTTGCATGGCGTACAAATGACAGGCAAGAAGCCTAAAATGCGTCCACATGACACACTGAATGTCCATGTAATGTTTTGCTATTTACACGCCTTCCTGTGAGACCGGGTCGCTACAAGATTATATGCTTCAAAATTGCTATATTTAAGCGTTTATATGGCGTTATGCCTGTGTGCGGTATAGCTATCCATGAGGCTATCTAGCTTGTGTGTATCAGTGTGTTTATGTTTTGCATAGTTGTGTGCACATGCACTTTTCAGTGTTTGACCCTATCCCTAAGTGGGGCAGCAGGGTTGACAATTAATTTTCTGTTGGAATGTATGTTTATAACTCCTAGCAGTGTTTTTTTTTTCTCCTTACAACCTCGATTCACGTCAGCTGTGACTTCTTTCAACCTTCATTTTACACTGAGAGCTTTGTGTTTACACTCTTTGTGACAAGATATTCATTATACATAATGGCCATGCAGTGTGTGTGTGTATGATTTTATGAAAAATCCTAAAAAAAAAACATTTTATCCGTTAACCCAAGACGGATGCTACAATAGTAGCTGATGTTTGGATGTGAGCGTCAGTGTGTGCGTGTGTCTCCATGCCACTGAATGTGCGCCAAAGGATGATTCCCGGTCTGTATATTCTCGCCCTGCGCTCATCCAACTGTATCCAGGCAACCGCTCATAATATTGATCAGTGTGTTTGATCAGAGGGATATTGATGGACCTGGAGCCTCATATCAGATGACCTCTTCCACTTTCTTTTATTTATGTATTGGTATCCAGGAGACTAAAAACAGTTCTTTATGTGTGTGTACGTGCTCAGCGCATTTAGGTGTATTTTTCCTGTCTTTCCCCTCTGTTAGCCTACTTATCAATTCAAGTGTTGGGATGTATTTGCCCGTGTGTGCACGTGCATCCCTATCTATGCGTGTTTGTGTCATTGTAATATGTGTGGTTCTGTGTGTGGTAGGAAGTCTCTGTGCTAAACTGTTTCCTGTTGCAGCTTCCCCCGGTAGTTTCCATGTTTCGTACCAGCCTACATGTCTGTTTACTGTCTGAAATCATGACAATAGTTTCCTGTTGCACGAAAGTCCTTATGTTGTCCAGGAGCATGATTCACATGTTGTTGCTGTAAAGTATAAAATTTGATGTCCAAAGTTTGACTTGCAGGGATGAAGCAAATATTTAATTTAGGATTATTGATCACATATTTTCGTATTCTTTGAATTGTTTCACATGATAAATAATGATAACTCGTAATGGGATACATCTTAGAGGGATAGATCTGTAATTTATTTCCAGTATTTAGATATTACTTGCATTATAGTGTATAGTACACTAGGGTTGTAATGGTATCAAGGTATGAAAGTTGACAGTTACATTTGCTCATCTGAGGTATTGAAAAAAGACATAAGTTAGTGTCTGAGTTAAATATACAGACAGGAGCAGCCTGGCTACCTACAGTAGCCTATATGTTAATTTTGAATAATCATAGGACATTAATTTAAAAGCTCACAGCTGATGTTATTTTTTCATTTAGTAGTTAATAACATGCTTTAGTTATATAATGTATTGTAGTTGCATGCTATTTTCTTTTTAAATCAGGTTTATAATTCTGTTCTCATTCGTTTAAGGGTCATTGTAAATGATACTACTACTAATACTACTACTAATAAAAATAGTAGTAATAATAGTGTAATACTGTTCCGATATTTTCTGAGATGGTTATTGCACAATGAAAGTCTCATACTGTTACAACCCATATAGTACAACCCTATAGTACTCTCTATATAGTTAAGTACCTTATATACTGCAAGCCAGTCATCCTAGGTTGGGCAGTTTGCCAGCAGACATTTCTGCGTGATAGCTTTCTTGCTAGCTTCCCAAAGTATTTTAACAAAATATTCATTATGTGCCATAAGTTTATCTTACATTTTGCCCAGGTGTAGTCTAATGTGACGAAGAATTAATCAACCACAATTCCAAATATTTCCAGTTTCACTTTATTTCTTTACACTATAGGAATATCCCAAAAAATGTGAAGTTTTATTTCAATCTCGACAACATAAACATCCTAAATGGGCCCCTTTGTATTTCCTTTTGCAATGTTTGTTAATGCAGTAGCTGACAGGAAGTAAACTTCGACCAAAGCGGTTGCCCTAGCAACAGAATAACAATTAAAAGGTCAATATCCAGCTATTTTTACCACACAACCACTAGCATTGTTTTTTTGTCCCTGTGGTACATTTAAATTTTGGAGTCACAAAATATTAGGTTATGTTCTTCAAACAAAAAATCTCACCAGGAACTTGAGGTAGTGGTATTAGTCTGATTTACCAATATAAAATCCCAACAGTTTTCTATTATCTCCTGGACACATTCTCTCTCTCCCATTTCCTTTTGATATAGACTGTCGAATGTTTTTTTGGAGTGTCTTATGTTCGACTGTGTATGTTGTGATATTGGAGGTTTGTTGTCTTTTATATTACATGAAATTGTGTTGATTCTATTACCATGTGTCAATGTCCTTTCACAGTTATGAGTTTCACTGTGAAAATGACCAGATGTTCATGTTAACCATTGTTATAGCCTCATAAATACAACACTATTGTAGTTACTCCAAAACCGGCTAGATCTGCTGCACAATAACTAGCAGTTGCTCATTAGACCTCTGTAATGACAGCACACTTGGCAAAGAAACATCTAACATTTTTTTTAAAAGTCTGAAGGTGATAACAGAAATGACCACACATACATTTATTTCTTGTTGTTTGAGAGCGTCTCTTGGTGATGTGATTCTCTGTCTCTCTGTCTCTTAAGGAGCGTTCTAGCCAGAGTAGTGTAAACATTATGTCATTGTGTGTCGTTGCGGTAAAAGCATGCCCAGAGACTAGGGTGCGTTCTCCTGGGAACAAATAGGAGAGGGAGCACCTCTGGGAGCAACCATCATGAAAATCCCCGCTCAGTTTTTCCCCAGTGTTTGTTAACACTTTGTAATAAGCTCCCAGCCAAACACTCTGTCCAGCGTCATCAGAATCTCTGCTTCCTCTTTTTTACAGCCGTCAGTGCCGCTACACCATCTCACACAACAAGTCACTTCCCAAAAGCTCAGCCCATCTCTATGTACGTATGCATACCGTAGATGTAACCTTAGCGTCTGTCACTTCCCATTATGAGCTCTACCAGAACCACATGTGGTTGACGGCCGTACACCATGTTTTGTTTGCTTATAACGGTGATTTCTTGACCGCTGCTTTTTTATGACGATCCATTGTCACCGTTTGAGAAATCCCAGTGGTACACAGGGTGTATGGGAGTACAGGGGTTACCTTAAGTGTGATGCTGTATGTACTCTTTGCTGCATTACACAGGTGGACGACACAAAGTTTCATCCAGTCCAATACAAAACTACTCAAGGTAGTATTTATACAACGGCGAGGTGTTTATTGAACTCGGGTAAATATATTGAAGTGGAACAATGGAAGTTAGTTCTTGACCTTTGGGATCAGTATGTGTGACAAAATAACCTCAACTCAAGGTGTACTTACCAGTTTTTTTCAGAACTTTCAACCACATCTCATGGCCTTCTCATCAGCAAATCAGTGGTTGTGTATTTGGGGATACGATCTCCCCCATATACAACCACTTCTCGTTATCATGTGCCAGTACCAATACCAGTACCCTCAAAGTGATACCAATACCAATAGAGTACTTAATTTGTTCACAGCCTTATGCAGGCAGGCAATCCCAGCTGCATGGGTTGTAGCTGCTGCAGTAGTGGGCCAATCACACGTTGCATTACATCGAAGAACGCTTGCGGTGATTGGCTGCAAGCAAAACAATACAAATAGTCATTTTTTCTATATCTGGGCACAAAATGGATTGATTGCCAGTAGTGTTTGCCTGGAGAATTTTTGATACAACTTGGTACTAGGTTTATTTGGTTGATACCGTAAAGGTAACAAGTATGGATACTCAGCCCTAATGGGGGTAGAGGTGTTCATAGTATTGTGGTATTGAAGAAAGTATGAAGGGGTACAAACGCTGTGTACGGAGGAGGTCCGGGTGGATGGGTGGGTCAAAACACCAGACTTTTGCCCATGAGACTGTTGTTCGTACCCCTTGTGAATGTTATACCACTTCTGGAGTTATTTAAACCCAAACCACGATCTTTTCCTAAACTTAACTAAGTTGCCTAAACTTAACCAAGTCAATCTGTTACTAAACCTAACCAAGTTGTTTCCTGTGAAGACTGACATTTATTTTGAAAAGACCGTAGCGGAAATGGACATGTGCGTCAAGTGTTGCTGGACAACGCACAAAAAAATGAGGAATAACTTTTCGTAAGATGTCAAACGAATCGTTGTATGAGGATACGTTATAGGGACAAGAGTGTGTCCATTAATGCCTTATTTTGCTCCTCTCTACTTTCCTTCATCCTCTCCTCCTCTCATTTCCTTTCCTCTATCGTCCTCTCGTTTCCTCTCCTCTCCTCTACGTTTCTCTGATGCTTATTTTCATAAGAAGGAATTTTGCTGGTCTCTGCACTGCCAGTGTCACTGTGGTATGTATTCCTGGGAGGGAAGCCAAGGCTAAACACACATACGCCATATCCATTCCTTTCCTTTCAATAACCAAACTCACCACACACACACACGCACACAAACACACACACCTCGCTAACCACTTCGTCTTCTGCCCACCTGTATAAACATAGCAGTGTGTATATGTGCACATGTGTGTGAGCGCTTCCTCACAGAGAGGCCTATTGTCCTCCAGGCTAAGATGTGTGTGCTGTGTCATGAATTGGCTCGGCGGCCGCAAGCCCACTGCTGATTTTAGCTTAAAACTAAAACACTGGACCTAAAATAACACTTCCACTGACAAGAAGCAGCTGAGCTTTAATGCTGCCCCCTCAGCGTCGAGGCTTTGGTGTTTCTGAGGATCAGGACGTAAATCACGATGTCATAAAAGCTGTGACCCACAGAAAATATTGTCACACAGTGGAAAATTGGGTTTAAATGGAGAAGAAGAATAAGGAAGACTAACTCGAGGCAACAAATACATATTTAATGTTTTCTGATGATGTATGTTTGTGTACATCACTAATGTTTGTATAAATTAGACCTTTATCCTAGTGATTTTTATGATCTGATAAAACAAAAAAGATTTGCTCTTTGTACCAGTTGTAGCTACAGTTGTTCCAACTTAGCCAGAGTCAAGCTCCCAGATTCCTTTTTTATCTCTATGCTGTTGGAAAGTGTTAAATTGTGTGGTAAGCTGAAAATATACCCTAACCTAACATAGTATGTGTGTATTTGCTTTCACATTCACATCCACTGAGCGAGCTAAGACAGGCTGTTCAGCATAGCTTCAAACCTGCAATAACTAATTCTTTGGCTCCTTGAGGGGCAGCGGAAACGGGATGTAAAGAGTAAATTGGCATATTATCACCTTGTGAAAGTGATATGACGTATGTGTTAGCAAACAATTGCTTATTAACACATCCAGCAGATACTTTTTCAGCATGTTTTTGGACACCTAATAAATTTGAGACTAATATTCACTCTGCTTTATAACCCTGGTCTTGTTTCCAACTCCTGAGAAGATTATCTGCTAAATAGCTGCTAAATGCTCCACTATCAGCCATTATATGTGCTAACTTTGTGCCGTTTGGTGCTGAGCAGGTAGTGTACAGACAGTGGATATATGTTTTTGCTGAATACAGCTGCGTCTTGACCAGTGAGCAACCTCCGGGGTCTGAAAAGTGAAGCCAATGCAGAAGTGCCTTAAACTTGCATTCTTTCTAATAGCCAGCAGGGGGCGACTCCTCTGGTTTCAAAAAGAAGTCAGATTGTATAGAAGTCTATGAGAAAATGACCCTACTTCATACAACTATTGCTTCCAGGGGAAAAACACACTACACTATACACTATAATCAATCATGCTCATTCAAATGTAGCCTTTTGATACTGTCATATACATTTTTATTCAATTGATTCAATTGATAGTGGACAGTTTAAAACAAAACCAAACCTCTCCTTAGGTATTTAGCCTTTAACACAGAAAGCTGTTTTTATTCTCATGTGCAGGTCACACATCTGTTGTTAATAAACACCCTGACGCAGTACTCATTTTTTTTTCATAGCTTACCTTATTAAGAAGAGGACATAAAAACAGGAAGTGTGAAGTCTAAAAGGAGAAGCGTGTACTGGGTTTGAGCGTGAACAGGAAGCGTGCAGTGAACATGTATGGGCCAGCCAGTTGTGAAAGATCGACTTTAATAACACAAACAGATGTGAAACTGTCTGACGGGACTTTCTTCTCCTGCTCAACACCCTGATGCAACTGATCACACTACGGTTTATAAAAGTCTGACAATTATGGCACAAAATTAGACACTAATTTAATTTATTAGACTTACTCACATAATGTGTCGTCATATGGGCCTCGAAGTGGTTCTCAAACTGTGGGTTGGTTTTCCCCCCCGAGGTGGGGGGAGAGGCTTTACAGGGCCGGAATGCATGACCGCGAGGGAAATGTGGAGGCGATCTAAAGTTGAATGACTTAATCATGTTAGAACAATAAACAAGCAGGAGCGCTTTCACTCCAGCAAGTTTATCAAGATTTGGGTTAGCAAAATGTATTCAGACAGTAAAATAAAATGTAAAGCATAAGATGGACTTGTGTTTGACAGGAAAGAACAGAAAAAAACTAGTGACTCTGGTAAAACAAACACGTCAGTCAAAGAAACTTATCTTGTGCTCCGGTTCAGTGTAGCGGGGAAGGCTTTTGTGTTTAAAATCTATAGCAGCTCCGGCGAATTTTAACTTGCATTTAAACAGAAACTCATGTAAAGGTGAGCAGAAACATGCTGCTCATGTTCTCTATGATGTCATTTATATAAAATACAATTAGTCTGGCTTGTTTTCTTGCTTTCTTTCCTCAATATTATTATTGTTTGATGTCTAAAATCTGAGGAGACATGCTGCAGGGGAATGTAATAGCATCTAAAGAAACACTTCTTGTATCAATGACTGTTGATTTGATTTGTGTAAAATACAGCATATTGGCACCTTTCATGTCTTAATAAATCATTTGAAACTCCGGTATGATCATAGTTTTACAGAAGGCTGCCTGCCATCCAAGTTATACATCTTGTTTTTTATATCTGCGCCACAGCCCATGGGTGCCGTTTCTGCTTTTCAGATCAGTTCGTGCATACTCCTCTAGATTCACTTCTTGTTTTGTAAAAAATAGGAAGATCACAGCAATTAGATTATAATATATGGAAGAGCTTTTCACTTTTTCATGTCATGTCTCCTCACTTTTATATGCAACGTTTTGTTAAACCTCAGTAAAAATGAACAAAACTCTCCATGGGTGACTTAAATGCACAGCACAGGGATTCCTAGAGGTTTTGGATTTACAATAAAGAGGCCTCCCTTGAGGCCTTTCTGGGAATAGCAGGGATTTTCAAGACCCATTAGTAACTTAATGAAAGGTGTTCCTGTGAATTGAGAAGTTTGTCATGAACTCCTCCAGGTCGACCGTCTGTGCCAAATCACACCGGCCAGTGAAAGGAAAAGTGGAGAGAGGAAGAGTGGAGTGAAAGGAAAAGAGAAGTGGTCATGGGGAGGGCTCGAAGGGGGGAGTTCAGGGAATTTTTCTGCCTTCTCCCTCACAGCGTTTACTAACCCTCTCCCCCTCCCCTTCCTCCTCTTCCTCCCCCTCCGTCTCCTCCCCCTGTTCCCTGCTTTTGCGTCACACCGCTCAGCCTAGCGCGGGAGTGGAGTCGGCGGAAAAGAGGGCAGGAGGAGGAGTTGATTGAGTTCTGTAGCTGAGGAATGTGGCAGAGAGAGAGAACATGGCTATAAAAGGATAGCACTTCCACTCCGTGGCTGTGATGTCACTTCTCAAATATTTCCTCCTTCCTTCCCTGCCAAGACTGACTTACTGACGCTGCTATTTCTTCTTAATTTCTCCGGGTCTCTCCTCCTCCCCTTCTAGCTAAATACATAAATATCTAGGTTAGCACTGGGAGTGATGTTTGTTTTGGTGCATGGCTGGATAAGCAGATTTCTGTAGATGCACAACAGGCTATGGGCAATGTATCATGTTAACTACATTCTGCTTTGTCCCTAAAAAAGCCACTTAAAGGAACAGTGTGTACAAGTAGGGGGGGTCAACTGACAGAAATGGAATATGATACTAATAAGTATGTTTTCTTTAGTGTATAATCACCTAAAAATAAGAATTACGTTAGCTTAGAATGAGCTGTTTATATCTACATACGGAGCGGGTCCTCTTCACAGAGTCCACCTCCATGTCTCTACAGTAGCCCAGAACAGACAAACCAAACACTGTTAACTTTTCCTGCTTGGGCCGGAGTCGATAACGTTATTCGCTCCAGAGCGTCACTTCACTGAGAAAATGACCCTACTTCTCACTTGATTTATTACTTCAGTAAACATTGTAAACATGAGTTTATGGTCTCAATCGCTAGTTTCAAGTAGACCAAAAAAGCAGGGTATGCTTGAGGGTGTGGCTACCTTGTGATTGACAGGTCGCTACCTGTCAAACCTCTGTTGGTCTCGAGGAGCTGCAGCGTTTATATCTGCACAAACTGCAACTTCCACTGTACATTCACTTGATATTCTCAGAGCTATACTAACTCTGTCTTCTGCTCCTCTTGCTCATTTATTCGCTCACAACATCACACACATTCGCCGTCGCTCATTTTCTTGCTTCAACAGTCTCTTCCCATGTACACACACACTCTGGATCTGCTATCGTCCAAATGACCTTCGCTACTATTACAACAGCTGGCTCTAGAGAGGGCCATTCACATTTTCACGTCGGCCACCTTAGTTCTCCTACACACTTATAGAGGTTTCAATCTGCAACCTCACCACTAGATATCACTTAATCCTACACACTGCTCCTTTAAACATTGAAGTTGCATTCTACCCATTTCAGTCTATTTGCTGTGCACTTAAAATACATAAGAAGCTTAGTCATAATCAGTTAGCTTATATCAGCATAGTCAAGTCATACCCAGTATTTGTTACTGATTTGGTGTTACGTATTGATAAAATGTGCTGAGATAATACATCCTGTTTGTGTGTAAAATTAGATGTTTGAGGGAAAAATGAATCATTGATCATCAATGAGTCATTTAGACACACTGTAATCAGTGTCTGGTATTCAAAATGAGTGCAGCTGTGGATAAACGACAAAAAGCTAAGGGTTAGCGACGCTTGAGCTATATGCTTATAGATAATAGCCTGTACCAGTTAGTGAAATGGATTTCTCATTTAGGTTTTGCTTTAAAAAATAATCAGAAGCAATTGTAACGGCTTCCCGAATCAGTTATCCAATTAATTTAAAAACAAAAGAAATTATATTATTTGAAAGAGTCTTTCCCAAAATCGTTAGTTTCCTCAGTTATTCAGATGTATGACATACAAAGATGCTTCCCTTCCTTCTGATTACACGTGAATGTGAATCATAGTGGTGACTCAACAAAACTCTGTTGATGTTGGTCATCAGCACTCATAGACTTTATATAATAAGTGGACGTAGTCACTGTGAAGTCACCCATTGGTTTGTGGACTGCCGTTTTGAAGCCTCAAGTTTGGCATCTTAGCAGTTTTGGTATTTGGCCGTCGCTATCTTGTTTTTTTGCAACCAGAAGTGGCACGAGAGGGTGGTGCTAAGTACAACCAAATGCTGAATAAAACATTTTTAGGCAACCAAACAAGTTATAATTAACTTTCATGAACTGAAAACACACTGTGAAAGGGTTAAAATTATAAGATGAAAACACGGACTACACCCAGACCGGACAACCCCGTAGTAGCGACCTGTCAATCATAAGGTAGCCACGTCCTTAAGCATACCCTGCTTTATGGTCTTTTGACTTTAAATGGGGCCATAATTTACTAAATGAACATCATGCTATATTGAAGTAGACTTCAAACTAGCGATTGAGACCATAAACTCATGTTTACAATGTTTACTGAGGTAATAAATCAAGTGAGAAGTAGTGTCATTTTCTCATAGACTTCTATACAAACAGACTTCTTTTTGCAACCAGAGGATTCGCCCCCTGCTGGCTATTAGAAAGAATGCAAGCTTGAGACACATTAGCTTCAATTCTCAGACCACAGATTTGCCCACTGTCAGCACCGCGCTAAGAATCATGGGAAACCCATAACATCTTGAACAGTGCAGGGCAGTAATGCAACGGCTGTTAAACAACACAGGTAGAAGAATAAGACTGTGTGACCCTTCAGAGCTCGTCGCTTGTGTTTAGAGATTGTGATCATGACTTGCTTCTCGTTCTACTGTAGAGTTAGCATACCACTCCCTTTTCAAGGCCACTCCAAACTGCAGGCAACTCCCAAAGGAAGAGGAGGGCTTTAGGGGGGAGCATTGGTACAAAGCTCAAATGACCTGTTTCTAAGTATTTTAAGGTGCAATAACCTCTCAGGTTTTTATCTTTTTTCCAAGAAAAAAAGGTAGGGCGTTCTAATGACCCAGTTGGCAAAGGAGAAGTTACATAACGTACGCCGTCACTCATGAATGGCTGACGAAGGTTTGGGGTTGAAAGATTACTCAACCGTCAATGCTTAATCCGTAGGTTATGACAGAAAAAGAGGGAGGTTTTAAGGAGCTGTTGAAAAAAATCAAGTATACGCACGAAAACATGTGCACACATAAGCACATTTTGCAGGTAGGAATGTGACTGTGCATGTGGTTTCTGGATGACTTATCCAATCTTGGCTGCTGATTGCTTCAGGTTGAAAAGTTCCAACAGAACTGGCCTGACGAGCAGCAACTCTTTGGCAGCAGATTGCTGACAGAAACTCCTCCTTTTACCCGATGATAAGAACAAATTCACACTCTTCACTAACTTCAAAAAAATGTTCCCAGGATGCTGAAGTTTCACCTTTTCTTATCTACTTTTGCTTAATCTTTTAATCCTTCTTGTCTCTCCGTCACTACTCAGTTTTTCCTTCTTATCTATTCAGTTCGCAGCAAGTTTAAAAAGGTCAACTCATCTTCTATCGACCCTTACTTTGCTCTAGTTTGTCCCTCCAGAACAAACTCTCTGCTGTTCTTTGTTATGACATGCATGAATGCCTGTTTTGTCCCTTTGTAACTGTTGCTTAACTCTTTGGATAAGAGTATCTCTGTCTCTTTCTCACCTTTAGACGACATAATAAGTAATTGCTTTAATAGATCTCCACCCAGGTTTGGACTTTATCTCTAAGGTGTGTGTGTGTTGTGTGTGCAGTGCTCAGGATCAGGTGACTTGGGTAAAGAGAGATTTGACAGCAGCAGCTTTGTGGCTGATCATTAACCGTTCCACAGACGGCAGTGGTGATGTTAGGCCCGTGTTAAGAGAATGACCTCGCTGTGGTTGAATAACGAGGTTGAGGTGATATGAAACTAAAATTAACAAAACGTTAAATTAATACCTCATATATTGCAGAAAATGAAGAGCTTAAACAGTGATACCAGAAGTTTCATTTGGACTTTCCCACATTTTTACATAAAGTTAGTTTGATAATGAATCTACAGTATTTCGTCATGTAAGAGCAGAGGAGTTCGGTGAACTTTAACCAGTCTGGTCTAATAGGACAGGCTGGGAAGTTAATATTTGTGAACACACAAACACACAAACTGGTCCCTTCTTTTTGTCTTGGCTGTTTACACTTTGTGGTCATTGTCCATCGCCATAGCAACACATCCTGCCATTGGTCCAAAGGGGAACAAGACACAATGCACCGTAGTGGCCACAGCTGAGGTTAGTTGAATGTCTAAAATCCAGTCCTTAAACCAATCAGATATTTTGAGTCAAGCATATTTCAGCAGTACGTAAAATACACTATATGGAAAGGCTACACAGGACATATTTTAGTTTTAAAAAGCTTAGCACCTTAGCTTTTCTGTTTGTGCCAAATGTGGCTTGTCATAGGCAGGGTGTGATGCAGGAGTTTACCAAGTGTCATATGGAAATTGTGCCAAAAGACTGTTTTGAGAGAATATTTCTGATCACATAGCACACTTAGCAGAGACAAACAACATGTGGTAGACATTAACATGGGTGAAAGGACCCCTAAGGGTGTAGTTTGGATCCTTGGGTTGGACTAAAGAAAAAACGAAGCAATGCATTGTTCTTTTTAAGTACTCGTATATTTTGTGGTCACACTAAGTTATTACACACAAACCAAGTATTGAAAATACTTTTTCTGACTGCTATCCTCCGCTGTGCATCCCAGTCTAGTGGTCAAAAGCAAAATAAAGCAAATAAAGAAATATTTGCTCATGAGCTGACACTTCAGCTAGATATCATCGGTCATAAACAATGATGGACATAGAGACAAAGGACAGAAACACATAAGAAAAATAAGGTGCATAGGTGGGTGTTCAGGTTGGAGAAAACTAGAAGTATTTATATTTGTTTATAGTGTTCTAGCATTTCACTATTTTATTTTTCCTCTTTCACTTACAGTTGGCATGCACAATCTGTATGTGATTGTATGCGTGTCTGCATATATCATTCTTTGTTTGTCATTACTCCCCTGCACAAAGTGTGAGCATGGTATTGTATATGTGCGTAGTATTGGGATTGGTATACCATTAGAATGACCATAATACTAAAGTCACCTGAAAGGAACAAAATTACTGTCCCCTGTATTTTATTTTAAGTATAAAGTAATAAATCATTGATCACAAAAATATGAAGTGGAAATGGTTGCTGTGATATTTTTAAAAATCTTGATCACTGCTTAAGTTTTACTCACGTTTTTCTGAGGAACTTCCAAACTTTCAAAATAAGACACTACCACAACACACCTTTGTTTGTTTCTAGTGCCACTCCTTGATAAAAAATAGTGTGGGAAATCCTGGCTCTCGCATCTTGATATGTTTATATCACCATGGTTACCAAATGATCTTAAATAATTGCAGTATGTAGGTGGATTTATAGCATACACATTTTGGGAAATTTTCTTATTTTGCCAACGGGCAAAAATACAAGAGAGTATTTGAACTGAACCAAACGGCTGAGGTATAAAACCTCACCTCCGTAGTATGTTTGTAATGTTACAGAATAAGAATGAGTAATACAAGTTATTAAGAAGCGTCCCCAGTGTACCATTGTAAAGAAAAACTTCCGATGCCCATTACTTTGGGACTGAAGCTCTGGAAAAATTCACCAGCAGATTGATCTGATTCAAAAGAATTTCCACAGACTTCCAGAGGCGTGTTTATCTCAACAAACTGCACTATCCAGACCTGGCAGAGTTACTTAAAATGTCTGTTGCAGATTAGTCATTGTTTGACAATGTCCAGTGTAACTCGTATCAAATGTCTCAGACACATTAAAGACTGTAATGCAACAACTCATCTTCCAGTTTTTCAAAAGGGCCTTTTGTTTGCGTCTAGACATTATTACTGCGACAAACGTTTTACAGCCTTGCTGCACAGAATCCATTGCTTTGACAGCGTGTTTGGGGTGGTGGCTGTGATGGCCGGTTGCTCAACATAAGATCGCACTGGAAGTTTAAAGTGGAAATTGCAACAGGGGGTTTTCATGAACTTCTGCTTAACTTATAAATGTGCCTTACACAACCCTATGACCACTGTCCATAACAGTTCCTATCATTTAGGCTCTGAAATTTGGTAATTCAGCTCAGTAAGCAGATCAGTGAAATCGGTTGAGAGCTGGAGGCGACAGCTGCTGGAAATTTCCAGTGAAGAAAGAGCACTATGTGTAACCCCATAGCTTGGGGGTTAAACTGTTGACTGGTTAAATTAAATGATATGCAAATCATGTCAGATATGACCGAGAGAAAACATGTTTTAGCTTGTTTCTAAAATATAGAAAATCAAATGTAGTCAGTGTTTTGCGGAAGTCCTTTTAGCACTAATTTAGGGCTGTCCCGAATACCACTTTTTGGGCTTCGAAGCTTCGGTGAGAAATCTTTGACGGCATTCGAAAGCTTCGTGTCTCCATCTCCCCCATTTCATTGCCCGGTACAGTGGCATCTGAGAATAACTAATAATAGTTAATGATGAATGTTGAATAATGGATAATGAATAATGTTGTGGGATTATTCCTTATTTCATGGTCTATTTTGGGATTTATACTTTATCATCACTTACTATATAT
>CAKALG010000090.1:0-21612 GCA_916700815.1 Helicolenus hilgendorfi | reverse complement strand
AAATCATATTTGCTTCAATTATACCTACTGCTGCTTTAATCTGTGGCTGAAAATAGTCCCTGACAAATGTACTATTTACTCATATTTGAGTTATGTATGCTAAAAGCTACAGTGGCCAGCTGTTCAAGGAATGTCCTGAGTCTTATTTTAAACTATATATTTTATATTTATATTTTAAACTATATATTTGTGTTATTTATGAACCAATTGGTTTGGGGCTGAGTGCCACAGAAACAGCAGGGTTGCTGCAAAGTAGACCGCCTGTCACATTTTGGTCATATCATGGGCCCTATTCTTTTTCTTTATCTTTGTCTTGTCCCTTTTAAAGAATCCACATACATTGGGTTGTCCAATCTCTGTTTGCCATTCACTCATGTCTGGTAAATGTGTTTAATAGTTATTCTAATCATAGTTGTCTTCCTTACACATACAGTCTGTATAAGTGAACTACTGTCTCTCATAGAAAGCACTCAAAATGGCGATGACATAATATGACTCCTAAAAAGCATAGTTTTAAACAAATTGAAAAAGATATGTATGCTTCCACTCAGGAGGAGTTTTCTAGACTTGTATATTGTTCTCAAAAGCAGTTTTGATATTCACTCTATCAGACTACATACATGTCATGGCCTCTGACTGGTAGTTTGATGTCTGATGTGTTATTTTACACTATTTTTGCAATTCAGTTTGGGCAGAGTGAACGTAACAGAGCCAAGAGAGACATCTGTACTCTGCTGGGAGTCACCACTCTGCTCGGCATTTCCTGGGGCCTGGTCTTCTTCTCATTTGGCCACCTGACAACTCCTGGCCTGTACCTCTTCTGCATCCTGAACCCACTGCAAGGTCTGCACTATACCTGCTTCCACATGTTCAGCTATGAATAAATATGACAGAAAGGGTATTTGGTTGCAGAAAGCTGAACATAGCAAGTCTTTACTTTGATACACACAGTTATACCCAATTGAACTTGGGTAACTCTTTAGCCTCACTGTACAAAAGTTGCTCTGATGTCCTTAGAGGACAAAAAAAGCTGCCATAAAATTATATATATATTTCCACTTTAAAAGAGTTAAATATTTTACCCAACTTCAGTCCTGATCATCACTACCAACAATTCATTCATTTTCAGAATTTTAACCCTTTAAATGCCAGTTTGTTTGCACATTGCAACTGTTGTTTTTTATGAAAAAAAAAAGAATAATTTTCTGGATACTAGGGGGATTTTCTTTTTTTCCAGTTTGGGATGTGTCAATGATTAGCAGCAATATTGATTTTGATGCATCAAACACTGCAGTGCTCCACAATACAGGGGCAATGCCCCTAGAGGAAATGAGCAGAATAGCATATATTTGTCCCATAGGGCAAACATGAGAACACGGCTTAATCTGGTGGAGAATAGTAAAAATTAAAATTTTCAAGCCAGGGCTCTAGAATGAAGCCTGATATATAATAATTTGAGTTATGTTTGTTTATATATATATATATGTATATATATATATAGGATCTATGATTTATGCTGTAGTGGCCGTGGTATGGGTTTTAATGGGGGAATTTTTGTGCTTAAGGGTCTGAGTGTTTTGGCTACGCAGTTTATTTTAAACTTATTATAGGAGCTCACATCCTTTGCATAATTTTTGCCATGTGCATTAACACAGCCAAAATGACTGAAAAAAAAATAAAAATGAAAAAGCCCCAAATGTCTCTATGGCACAAGGGTTTAAGAGCAGGAACTGTTATGTTTTCACTATACAGGCCAGCGGGATTCTCCCACTGTCAATGTGTAATGGAAACACAAATTAGTACAGCCGCATGGTCAAAGTCTCTGGATTTTCAGCCATGATGCAGGTTGAGGATTTTTATTCCTGTTGCAAACAAGATTATGCAAATATCAGGATTGTCGAGAATATATGGTGCATAACAGTATAATGATATTTTAGGTGTAGTGGATATTGGCCCGACTATTTGTATATTGACCAACAGTGACATGGGACACAATTAGACTGTTTATCAGTGGCATTTGCATTTGCATTTGCATTTGCATCATCTCCTACTGTACTAACACTAACACTTTTCTTGTCACTCTTTTGATGCAGGTTTCTTCATCTTCCTGTGGTTTGTGATGTCTTTGAGAAAGACTAGAAACCCAGATGTTAAGATTAGTAGTGTGACACAGAGCACCAACAGCTAAGTCTCAAACCAACACACCGTGACATTTTTCTTTTGAGTGTGTGAGTGTGTGCATGTGTGTGTGTTATTGGGGGTAGTGAGGTATTTATACAGAAATATTGTTAAGTTTGCCATTATTAGTTCTGATTTAGATCATGATGTTTTCATGCACAATAATGTAGCAGAGAAGCAAGCATGCTAGTTATATCGAACTCATGCAGGTGGCTTTGATATTAAATGTAAAATATTTTAACAACTAACAGTTTTAGTGCTATTTTTAAAGTTTTGTTGTTAATGGCATGCTAATAAAAACGTTGTGGTTAAGGGTTTATCCATCCTCTATACCTAGCAATTCCTCTATTATGTGAACGAGAAAAGAGCATGCAGACTACTTACAGAAAAAGCAAGAACCTAGATGTGATCCACACGCTGTCTTGGTGTGATCGTCACACACAAAGAACATGTAGAATAGAAGTTGAGAGAGGATGTCATTCATGTCCTGTTTGATCCCTCACACCAAAATTATACTCTGCATTCACTAGTGCCTAGAGTGAAAGTGTAACCTGTAATTGTGTAGTTTCGCTGTCACATATTTGGACACCATCCATCACCATCTATCGCTATCCTTAAAGTGCATTCCAATGCAGCAGAGATAGGATGCGTTGGGCCACATGACACAGCTCTTTACCATCTCACTCCTTTTAGTGAAAGAGAGAGTGGTGCATTGAGGAGATCCCAGAATGACTGTGAGAGGAGAACTTTGGTATGTTTCTGTGTCTAACTGACTAATAACGACAACAATTTCTGAATTTGGTCCAGTATTGAGAGAGACGGCAGCTGCTTTCAGGCTGCAATATGGCGATATTGGGGCAAGCTGGCACCGTCATTTACGTCCACTAAAAGTGCTTGTTTTTGCCATGACAGGCTCTGATTGGTATTATAAGTGTCTGACATTATGGAGAGAGTCTCGATCTGAAATCTGGCGAGGTGACGTGTTGCTGGAAGACAACGGTGGAATAGTGGAATAAATCCATGGTGGAAACGCGAATATTAGCCGGGCAGAGTTTGTTGTGTTGCAGTACAGAAAGTATAGCTTGCGTGTTATCTAAAATATTTCCAATGTCATGACTGAATATTTAGATGATTTCCACAATGTGGATGAGGTCTTTGAATTCAATGGCCACCCGTATTTATTTGAGCCAGAATATTTGGATATTCAGATTTTCTCCTTGAGCTGGACTTGGAACACAATAACAAACAGATCGGATCAAGCGAAAGGGAAGAAAAATGTTTTATTTCTCTGTAGGGTCCTTTCCATAATGCTGTCAGACAAAAACAAGCACTTTTAGTGAACGTAACATTACACGCTCACTTTCCCTCGCAGCTCGTTTCACGGCTGTCAGTTACAGCGTTATTCATCCATACTGGACCAATTTTCAAAAAATTGTTGTCCCCATTAGTCATTTAATACCGAAGTTACCCCAGAGAGCAATTGCATCAAGCAATGGCAATGATATAAGTTCAAATGCATCCACTCCCACTGGAGTACATTCTATGGCCTACGCCTACAGACAATATATCTGTTCCATATTGTATTTGGCATGTATAATAAACTGTTTTCATGTTTTCACAATGCCAGTGTGTGTGTGTATGTATCTGCCTATGGTGCTATGATGTTGTTTAGTAGTTTTACTAATTCACTAAAGGCTGACACATGAGTACGCCTGGAAACTTTACGGTCTTCAGTGGTTTTCCAAACAAAATGAGGTTATTGTACAAGGTATCACATCTCCGTTGACAGACTCTAGTGTACCGCAGCAGTGGAATTTAGACTGTGACATCAGTTCACAAAAAGTTCAACTCACCTGCAGTACTTTTATTGCCCTGATAACAAAATATATTTGCATAAAACAAATACATCCAGCGGACCGAACACAAGCACGATGTTGCTCCTAATCATGAGATAACTCAACCAGCACGGTTCACAAGTGTTTGTCTGCTTCATCCTGTTCACTTCAGAGGTAAGAGGAGACTTATGTCCACTCAGTAATAATGTAAGTATTAAATGTTCATATGTTTGCTTCATTGGGGTGTACTTTGGGAATTACTATAATGGTATTGTGGAATTGTTTGTCGAAGTGTAAAGAGGACATACAGTCATTTTGATGAATTTAATCTAACTAGAACAGTTTATTACATTACATTTGAATTAGTTTTGTAGTATGACAGATTTTCTTCCAGTAGGCCAACAATGTGGTGTAAAGTAAGAAGCCATAACCATGTCTGATTTTTACTTTTTGAGGTTTTCATGTTTTTGAGTTTTGAATTTTAGATTGTTTCTGTAGTTTTCATTTTCACATTTGTTTTTGTCTTTGGGCAATATATGTCAGTTATTGCTGTAATGACTTTGAATCCTTTTTTAAAGTGTTATTAACTATATTATAGTTAAAATCAAGTGCAATTCTTTGATAAAGGAGGTGATCTGCTTGTACCTTTTTACCACTGTTGGAATCTGGAGAGTGAGTTAATATTTGTGGGTATTTTATTTCATAGAAAGAACAGCAGAGGGTGTCATATATTCAGATTTGCTCTGTTTTTGTTTCTTTTGTCCGCCTTTACAGTAACACTAGTAAATTAAACTTTAATAGTTAGTTTACTGTTAAACAATGAAATGCTAATCAATGTTTACTATTTATTAATAATACTATAGTTTATCATTAGTTGTGTAATGTGAAATAATTAGTTTCTGAATTATATATTGTATTATATCTGGTAAGAGACAATAACAACTACATTCTGATTACATTAGTAAACTTTTTATTAAAAGATTGTCAACAAAAGGATTTGTAAACCTAAGAAATTGTTTTCTAAAAAAATCTATAAACATTACATAGACAGATGGACCAGATATCTGTAACACTTTAACATTTGTTTTCTTAATAATTGGTTAATTATTAATCATTGACAATGTATTAACTATATAAATAATGTTTGTAGATGCTTTACAAGTATTTATTAACCATTTAACAATGTATTGTAATCACCAGTTACAACTTTATAATAGCCATCCAAATAATGTTTATCGATGGTTTACAAAACCAATTTTTAAACTATTAACAAATACTTAATAATATATATAACATGTTATAATGTTTGAAACGATAAACTGTTAAAATAACACAAATTACTAATAATTAGCAAACATTAGTTATCATTTCATTGTTTGTGAACAGTAAAATAATTATAAGTTATTAACTAAAATTCCATTATTATCACTTTACCATTTATTAATGATGCTTATTGTATTTATTTATTCCATCAGTTACATATTCAGAGGAAGCACAATGGTTCCCTTAGTGCTCTTACTACTGCTGTCCGAATCGCTGGCTGACCAAGGTACGAATGTCACTTTTATTAGTTTAGTTATTTTTTAGTTCATTTATTTGTACTTCTCACAAACTTAAAGGAACAGTGTACCTGAAAATGAAAGCGTAACCAGACTATTTCAGTCAGTTATAGCACCGCAGAACACAAAATAACTGACTAAGAGTTGGATCTGTGGAGTTCAGAAAGGGAAAAAATAGTTAATAAAGAGCTAGTAGTTTTGAAAATCAATCACTTAGTAGGTGTCTAAAATTCAAATGTACCTCAGCATCTCTTAGATTTATCCGAACCAACGCAGTCATCAGTCAGTTTAACAGTGTTTAAAAGCCTTGCCATTTTTCTTTCTTGTACTTAAATATGTTTTTTTCTCCATACAATGAAAGGCAAAAAGTCCCTTTTTATGTCATTGTCACTGAAGATTTCTAAGATGCACTGAATTGTTTCTCATCTCCTGTTTGTGTGTTCAGTTTGTCTCAACATTTCAGATGGTAACATTGCTATCAACATGATGGACCCTATTTTTAACATGACTACCATCGTAGACGAGAGGTCTGGGTCTGTGAACTGCTTGGCGAACGATTTTCCATGCCTCTTTGAATGCACATTCAGCAGTGTGATGCAGTGGTTCAATGGATCATCTGATTGCTTAGAGGCCAGTGTGACACCACCACCTCCCGCGTTTAAGATCAGCATAGGACAATGTAAGTCTCTCAAGCAGACTGCCAACTCTGTGCATACGAAGCACGCATTATCTCTGATGGGGTCAGAAAATGGCTGTGGCTGATTCATATCCATCCCCAACAGCCATTACTCCAAAAACAGGGTGATTGTATAACTGCATAAAGTCTGATTCCTCTCTCTCTCTCTCTCTCTCTTCTCAGATAGCATTTGCCGTCTATACCCATGCGATAACGATACCATCTTGCCAATAGTTAAATTGCTGGATACTGTCAGCTCTGACCAGGAGGACATGATGAAACTCTTCTACATTAAGTCTTCATGTTTACAGCTTTTCAGTATCAACCATGGAGTCAAGAAAGCCTTTTTAAGGTAAGACGAGTCTGCTGCTCTGAAGACCAATTTATTTCACTGTCTTCTGTAATACCGTTTTTAGCCATGGCTCTAGGGATGGCAATGTCGCTCTGACGGCCGGTCAACCACTTTGGTCAAGACTGAAATACCTCAACAGACATTCATGGTTCCCAGAGGATGAATAGAGGCTTCTAGTCCTGCTGCCAGAAATCAACAGACATAAACATAACACATTTAGCGGTGTCAGTGGTGGTGCTATTTTAAACTTTGTTTTATACTTTATTTTCTCAACAATTAGAAAATATTAGTTTTACAGCTGCTAACATGCGTCATCACTCACTCGCGTCCACAGACTGTATATAAGAAGTGGACGTAGTCACCGTGACGTCACCCGTTGGTTTGTGGACTGCCATTTTGAAGCCTCAAGTTCGCCATTTTGTCCGTCGCCATCTTGATTTTTTGCAACCAGAAGTGACAGAGGGTGGATACGGCAATATATTGTATTACTTCCTCTTGCTTTTATCGATACACTGGCGCTGAATATTGATATTTTTATTAAAACATGTAGCCGCTCAAAGCGGCCGTGTTGGGACGGCTGAAAAAAAATAGTTAGCTATGCTTAACGACATGACAGCTCCCCAAAAGTGAAGCCAAAGCATCTTGATCGCCCCCTGGTGGCTGGCTGCACTATAGGTCATAAATCATGCCCCCTCCATTAGTTAGCGGATGGGACATGGACCAAACTAAATAGTCAAAGTACATGTCAAATGATGTTTTCTGTCATTATATATAGTTCTTATCTTGCTGATGTATGTTCAAGTGTTCATTTATCGTTTCTGGTCAGTCGTCCATCTCTATGTACAGTCTATGGTTTGTACTTAAGAGAAAATTGGTGAATGCCACAAATTAACATAAATCATTCGTATGTGCCACTTTAAAACAAATAAGTTCGAGGTCCATTATCTTTCTGCAGTGCGGAAAGACAGATGATCCATAACATCATGGGGACGTCAGTGCTTGAGTCTGGAGGCTCCGCCAACCACAAACTGAAGTTGTTGTCGCTGAATGTGCTCAACATCAGCGATGCTGACCTGGAAGTCTACAAACTCAGGATCCAGATAGCAGCGCCACAGGTACACAAGCTGTAATGAACATGGTGCGGTTGCATGTAGAAGGAGCGGTGATGATTACGATAACATGATTTCGAACATGTTAATGTCTTTGTTTGTTACGTTAGGCTGGCAGTGCTCAGTTAAAACAATCATGTGGACCAATGTGTTTTGAGTGCAAACCATAGACTGCCCTGCTTAACCTCATCTTCACATACACTGTTAGCTGCTGCCTCAGAACGAGTCATTTATCCCTGAAGTTTGGCTGCCTACTCATGCCTTGGCCACCATCCCAACGGAGGAGAGGGCTATTGGAGTGGTCAGCTACATGCATCACAGCCAGTTCCAAGTATAACCTTTATTCTATTTATTCTTGCATCATCCACAGTATATATACTGTATACATGTTTTTTTGGTAACACTTCAATTTACAGGTCCGCAAATTTCATGGTAATTTGGTGATAATTAGCATGTAACCTATTTGAAATTTCTTTGGAATTACTGCCAAATTACCCCAATATTTACCTCAAAATGTATCGAAAATTACTTTATTATAAACATTATTTAATCAATCATTATACTAAAATAGCATATAATCATTAAAATAGGGCCCTTAGGCTTGAGAAGCGGCTTCCACCTCATCAGAAGTGGAAAACCCAAACTAAACTAATAGAAGACACTTCTTATCTGGTACAAATCTCACCGTTGTGGGACTTCATGTCTACATAAATGTAACCTGGTAGCTGATGTAATGATTCAGGGAGTTTTTTAAGAAATGTCAAATATGTTATTTGCTAATCATTATCTATTTATCAGCAGACATGGAAATAAAGCATATCAATTAACTTTGTATTCTTTTCTTGGAAATATATTGAATAAATTACCAGCTATTGGGAAATAGCGGAATATAATTAAATAATGTTTATAATAAAGTATTTTTTGATCAACTTTGAGGTAAATATTGGGGTAATTTGGCAGTAATTCCAAATAAATTTCAAATAGGTTACTTGCTGATTATCACCTAATGACCAGGAAATTTGCAGACCTGTGAAAAGAAGTGTTACCGTTTTTGTTTTGTTTCATGACTATACTGAAATTCTCTCTTAGTTTAAAGAGGAAGAAATCTCATCAATGGTTCTCAGGATAGAGCTACTGGGCGAACAACGCCTTAAGGATCTGAAGACGCCAATCAAGATGACTTTCAGAACTACACACACAGATATAGACGTAAGTCTGTCTGTATGCCTATATGTTTTCAACATCAACCTGTTTGATGGTCAACCGTGGGTCTAAGGATAGACAGTGTTGTGTGCTGTACCAGCCCGTTCTCATTACCAGGGCATCAAATACCGGCACTTTGCCACGCCCCTCAGCGTGTTATACCAACGCACAAGGCACCCTTTAGCGTCTGTATGAGACTCACCAGGCTTTCAAGTAACTACAATGTAAACCCATCTGCATCAAGTTCACTTTAACTTTACAACCATAGTCATTTTAAGCGAAATGTTTTTTCCTAAACCTAAGTTTTTTGTTTTAATTTGCAACAGTGTTAACTGTGACTGTACTGGAGCGTGGGAGTTTGATGATGGGCTACCTAGTGCGTTACAAAGTGACGCAAAGGCGTCAGTATATGACGTGTTGGGATGAGAACGTGTTGGCTATACAGATTGTCCATCCATCCATCCTAATCAGGTTTTAGGACTGTGGGAGGAAGCCAGAGAACCCGGAGCAACCCCACGCTAACACTGGGAGAACATGCAAACTCCACACAGAAGGGCCCCAAACCGGATTTGAACCTATGACCCTCTTGCTGTGAGGCGCAATGCTAACTGGGAGGGCTATATAAATAAGATTGACTTGACATGATTTAACTCTATTTTGATGATGCACATGACACATGGCAAGCATAGCTAAAGTGGAAGTTTGGATATTGTTTTCATGCTTTTGTATTTTAAGAACTCGGTTTAAACTTAGTTGCACCTCAGTGGGACTAACTGTAGAACAACGTGTCAACCAAATATAAGGTGACGTATATTCATTTGTGGCTGTCCTCCACCTCCTTAATAAGGAACGACTGCCCTTTTGTGAACTGTTCGAATTCAACACAAACTTGTCAGAACACCACCGCCCTGAACCCTTCTTAGATGTAAAACAGAATTAAAATAAATGATTTTGCTGGATTTAATCACAATGTTGTTGTTAAACCGGACTTCAATCTCTTTGATTGGGCAGCATGTAGCATTGTTATCTTTAATGCAGCTCTATGTTTTTGTATCTTTTACAGAATGGCTCACGGTTTCAATGTCACTATTTCGATGAAGATGGTAAGTTGAATATCAGTCCTTGCTTACAGCACGTTCAACAGCAAAGCACTGAAACTGTAGCATATTGTAGTTATTGTTTATTAACTCAATCACAAATCGGAGAAAACACATCAGTATGTTTCACATTTGTAACAAAAGAAAACACAAAGTTGCAAACATTTGAAAGTTTCTGCAAGATAAGCAAGTCAGCAGAATAATCTGTCATATGATTAACTTTGTGATAGTCTGTCTTTACCCAAACATTATGTGTCAGCATGTTTAAAGCAGCATGTTTATATAAAGAGTTTTTTTTATTATTTTTGTTGATCTTGCTGTTTAGACGATCAGCAGAATAAGACCTGATCAAGTTAACTAAGTTGTAATGTTCATGTTCCCAGATTGGCTCTGGAAAACGGATGGATGTGAGACAGATGATAACCAAACTGACATTGTTTGCAACTGTAACCATACAACACCCTTTGCTGTCCTACTGGTAAGAAGACACACTTGACTTGTTCCTGATGATATATTAACCTATTGTAAAGTAAAGCCTTTGATCATTAAGCACCGTACAGGAAATAAAAGAACACAGTAGAAGTCTTCGATCATCTTTATTCAGTACTGGTATTAAAGCTGCAGTGGGTAGAAATGGAGCAAATATGATTTAAAAAAAGTTATTTTATAAACGGTCACTATATCCTGAAAGTAGTGCATGAGACAGGTAATCTGAAAAAAAAAAACATGTGCCTCTGTGTCACTCATGAACTCCGACCAAACAGTCAAACTAGGCAGCGCTGATCAATTATGAATCAATATTCCGTTACTATAATGCCTATTTCTCGCCTCAAATGTTTTCAGAATCATCTTGTAGTGTACTGTTTAGCTGAAAAATTGGAAAGTTTGTGACCCGGCATCCATGTTTAGATCTCTTGAGGAAATACCAAGCACCGCCCACTAGCCGGAGCACAGCCAATAGGGAACGCGCTCTCTCTGAAATGACCTGTGATTGGTCAAAGTCTGCTGTCACAGGCTAGATTTTTTTTTAAAGCCTGAAAACAGAGCCATGAGGAGGTGCAGAAGTTTTCTCTCAGAACACTTGAATTACAATATGCTGAAAGGTTTTATGGAATTTTTGTCCAATGATGCCAAAGAATTGTTGCCTACTGAAGCTTTAACCCAGTATGATAAATCACGCTCTGGCTTGTTCCCAGATGTTAGCAAAAGTGAACCTGTAAATTGCAAATAGTTTCCACCATTCCATATTTTCTGCAGGTGAGAGACCCGATTGCAGCAATCCACTGGGAAATCCTGTCATACATCAGTTACATAGGCTGTGGCCTGTCTGCGTTCTTCACTGCATTGTCCCTCGTGATATACGTCTTCGGTCGGTACGTATACATGTATTCTATACAGCTCAGTGTTGTCTGTACACAGAGGCAGACACAGGAGGCAGTATAAATAGATAAATAAATAAGAATCTCTTTGAGAAAATTCACTTTTATTAATAGTTTTGGTTATTTCACACAAGGAGATAGGAGATAAAAAATAAACTGAACTGGATTAAAACTGTTATCTGATTATGAAAAAGCACCTTTCTTTCCTGCGTGCGGTCCTCTTCTATCTCTTCCTCAGAAAACACAGGATGGATTACTCCATCTCTATCCACGTGTCTCTGAGCGGTGCCCTGTTTCTGCTCAATACAACCTTCCTGCTGACCGAGTGGGGGGCCACGGTGAAGCAACACTGGGTGTGTGTGTTCGTCGCGGCTCTCATGCATTACTCCTTGCTCTGCTGTTTCACCTGGATGGCCATCGAGGCGCTTCACCTCTACCTGCTGCTGATAAAGGTGTTTAACACCTACTTCAAACACTACTTGGTCAAACTGTCTCTCGCTGGATGGGGTGAGTGCTGCAAGAGCGCCTACACTGTATTTACCACGGAGTTTCCAAGTGTCTGATGACGTCAGTTTGACTTAGGAGGAAGGATGTTTCAGTTTTGAAGACTAATAAAGGAAACTGTTTTTGAGGAAGCCCAGTGAGCCCCTGTTCCACGGAAAGCTACAGAGGTCATAGCTAAAGTTCGTAGCATATCTGCCTCATCTGTGATGCTTTCCTTTGGTGCAGGGTAAAAAAATAAATATATATTCTCTGCAATCAAAACTCAATTGTCGCATCACTGGAAATATCTCGATGTGATGCCATATTGTGTATGCTTGATATGAAAAGTCCATCAGCAGCAGGTTGTCATATAACACATGAATTAACATGCTGTTAAACTGTGTGTGTTTGTGTGATTCTCAGGGATTCCTGGCGTAATCGTGTTGGTCTCTTTGGGAGTGAAGGACTTCAAACAGTTTTACGGACTTACAGAAATGACCATGGCTGATACGAACCAAACTAACGCCATGTAAGTCAACTGCTTTTGTCAAGACAACGAAAATAATACATTTTTACTATATGAATCCAAAGCCTTTTTTTGTTTTAAATCACATTTTTTAATTCATAAACTTTTGTATGATCCTACAATGTTTGTGCAGGTTTATCACAAAATGTTTATTTTACTTATGTTTATATGATTTATAAGCAAGATTATTCTGCATATATGACAAACGTCACATACAGGAGACATAATGGACATGATAAATATCTTCTGATTTATATGACATGTATCTGTTTATCACATACAGAACAGGTTATTTAAGTATAATCCTGTATCAAATTTGTATGAAAAAGGCCTTCAAATTATAATCTTGATTAATTTGGCGACCCCCATGGTTACTGGTCGTAACATCAAGGTGGTTTACGGTAATGAAAAACGGTAACGTGTGAGTGAAAGCGATTTCAATACCACAACGGAATGGCGAACTCCGCCACTAACAATGAAAACTATTATATTAAAGAGGTAATTACAGAATGTAAATACTCTACATCGAATCGCTACTGCTGAAAAAATACCAACCATAAATAATAAAAAGTCATAAAAACGTTAATGACTGTAATTTTAAACATAAGATAATATTATTTAATTTATTATTTAAATTTTTATATACTGTACTAGGGATGCCACAAGAACTGGTACTGGTAGAGTCAACGTGACGTTACTCTGTACGATCAGGGCTGGAGACAAACAGAGTTCTGTCGTCCCGGGGATGATAGAAAATGTTTATGGGATGCAGTAAACTCACTATCGACGCGTCCAGGGGGCGCACACTATTTTTTCCTGATAAAACTGCATTGCGAACAACAAATCTGTGTTGAAATTCAGCAGGACGAGAGCTAGTTAACGTTAGCTGATAGCTCCGTGCAGGACTGTGCTGGTTAGCGGCTGCTAACAGCTAAAGTTAGCTCTCGTCCTGCCGACTTCAACACAGGAGGTGCCATTGATTTACATTATGATGCGTTCAGGCTGTATTCAGTAAAAATGAGGCGAAGGTAATGTTATCATGATGTATTCAAATGTAATCTTACAAAATTTAGTTTTTGGTGAGAAATCTGGATAAATAGACTTAAAGTTGTTTGAAGGAGATGTTTTCGCAGCAATATAAAATAGATACTAGATCCTTTTGTTTTTTGCCGTGGTATCAAATTGGTATCGATAATCATGGATTTTCGCTGGTATTAGTATTGACTACTACATTTTTTGATATCATGATATACCTATATTGTACTGTGTGTCCCCTGCATTATCTGTTGTGAGACCATGTTGTGACAGTCCCTTGGGTTACCTGCCTGTCCCTCAGCTGCTGGATCACTGATGACTCCTTCTTCTACTCCTTGAACCTGGTGTATTTCACCCTGATATTCATCTTCAACTCTGGCATATTGATGGTGGTGGCCTCCAACATCTGCAAGATGAAACAGGTGTTCAGGAGCAACACGAAGCTTGGAGCAGAGGCCGATGGGAAGACTCCGAGAGACTCCGAGAGGTTCAATGAGACCTGCAGGAGTGGCCTCACTGTGATGGGTCTTACCTGCCTGATGGGGACCACCTGGGGCCTGGCCTTCCTGGGCTCAGGATATGTCAACTACCCCATCCTCTACCTCTTCTGCATCCTCAACTCCACACAAGGTCTGCTGTCAGTTCGTAGTAGTTGTTTGTCTCTGTTCAAAGACAGGTTTGTCAAATATCCTCTTTTACCGGCAACTCCACTCACAGTTTTATCATTTATGTGTCTCTTTTTCAAGGTTTCTTTATTTTCCTGTGGATCTGTCTGTCTGCCAAGAAGCAGAGAAAGAGAGACATGGAGGACAGACTGACTTCGAGTGCTGTGAAGACTTCTGGAGTCAAATATGAATAGGCCTCTTTTCCTGCCATTAGTCTTGTTGATAAAGCCCTGATGTAATCATTGATAGCATAGCAACAGAAACTCCTACATGTAACCCTCCTGACATGTTAGGTTGATGTAAACATTGTTCTCTGTAAATTCATAATTGTCCTAACTTAAACTTTTTGGTTTAGCTTTAAGTGTGATTTAAAGGGGATATATCATGCTTATTTTCAGGTTCATGCTTGTATTTTGGGGTTTCTACTAGAACATGTTTACATGCTTTATTGTTTAAAAAAATACTTTATTTTTCTCATACTGTCTGTCTGAATATACCTGTATTCACTTTCTGTCTGAAACACTCCGTTTTAGTACCTGTCTCTTTAAGACACCCTTCCTGAAAAAGCCCAGTCTGCTCTGAGTGGCTTGCGAGAAAATTACGGTGCAAAAGGTAGTTCTCAAGCTGTGGCCGGTATATTCTAATGAGCCTGCATGTGACATAGGAAGGGGAGCCAAATCTAAAAGGCTTGTTGTTGTTGTTGTCACATGTTTTCTGGTCTAAACAGCACACAAAAAAAACTGACTAAATTGTCTTATTATTTCACAGTTTGTGGGTTGGCAGACACTGAAGAAGTGAGTTTTTCATGATATGTCCCCTTTAAGTAAAGCTGTTTCCTACTGTAGAATACTGTACATGTCTTAAAGAGGGCCTATTGTGCTTATTTTCAGGTGCATACCTGTATTATGTATTATATTGTGCTTTAATGTTCAAAAAACACTTTACTTTTCTCATGCCGGCTGTGCTGCAGCAGCTCCACCCCCCCTACCAAAAAGCCCAGTCTGCTCCGATTGGTCAGCTGGCCAATTCTGTTGTGATGGGTCAACCGAACCAAACTCTTCAGACTTTGCTCCAGCTCCGCTCTAACTAGCTTTGTTTGAGGGCGTGCCAAACCGGCCGTTAAGCTAATGTGTTACTTCGTGACATCACTATGTTACGGAAGAAAAGGCAGGACTTCAAGCAAGGCGTTTCAGAGTAACTCCCTTTTGGTTGAACTTTGGGCTTTGTAACTTTGCAGACCTTTTTACATTCACAAAAAAAAACTATATAACTAAAAGAAATGGAAAAAGCATAAAAGCATAATAGGTCCTCTTTAATATATCAGAATAGACCAGAATCGCCACGTGTTGCTATTTGCAAATGGTTTAAAATCTTTGAAATCATATGCATTGCTTTGAATTTTTCAGATGACATATTAAAGCATTCACAAATAAGCCAAGTGTGGATTGCACCATGTGTGCTGCCAACTTTGGAAAATAATGTGTGGTTGTAGTCTGAGTTTCACTTCCCCAGCAAGCTCTAAGTCTCAGACTTGTTGACGATTATGACTTGACTATTTCTTGTGTTCTCCTTTATAAGGAAAACTGTAACATTTGGATACTTCCTCTTTTCTCTAATCTTGAAGATTTAGACATAGTGAAATATTGATATAATTTCATTCTATAAACTATCAGTCACATTGTAAATGGTGGAGCTTTTATTTTCCTTCTCTCAGTGATAATTCAGACAACAATGTGACATTTTATTCTCTCATGAGCAGATCAGTGAGAGATCCTCATCGAATGAACATCGACAGCTTATACGTAAAACAGTTGAGCCAGTAAAATACTCATGAATCACTCTTGGTCCACCCCCACTCCGCCACCACCATGTGATATATGTAGATGTGAAACCCCCTGCTCATAGAGCAAGCCTCATGCCGTGCATGGAAGCAGTCACATCATATGTGTGTTTGAGGAACAGCAAGACGCGATGTGGATTACTCTTTTTCTCGTCACACTTGTGTGGTTTCCTACGACCCAAGCTGGTGGTGAGTTTTTCACATATTTATTGTGTTTTTATGTGATTGCGTGCTTATGAGGTGAATGCTATTTTAACTCTTAAGTTAAATATTTAGTCGTGGATGGAACCGAGTGAATAAAGTCACTCAAAGCCCTCTGCCACCCGGCGTTAGGGACTTTTACCCAACCAGTTGGGCAACACTAAAACCCACAGTTTCCCTGAGTAAGTGGTGATCAAAGTTGACCCCTAGGTCACATGTTTTATTTTATTCTGTCAGTCTTATATTCATATATTGTACTGTCTTTGACTCTTTCATTTTGTCTCTCTGTCTCTCTGACAGACTGTGCACACGTCTTCAACCAGTGTCAAGACCATGTCTCCTGGACCAGGTAACTCATACATTCTGACAGATCTTTCATCTTTCTCGTAATAAGTGTGGTTGTTCCCTGCTGTCTAAGGAATGCTGGGATAGCTCTGACATCATTGGCCCTGTTCAGACCTGGCATTAACATGCGTCCTGAGTGATCTGATCACAAGCGGACAGCTTTAAGTACGTCAGTTCACACCTAGCATTAGAATGCGTCTCCACATGTGTCTCCAGTGACCACTTGGGATCTGATCTCACTTCCCTGCTGTATATGCAAATAAACACGTATTAAACACATACGTAAATAAGCACATGGCTAATACAGCAGATAATGTACATCGCGAAGGTCTTTGTTGTGAAAGAAACCCCGACAGGGCAATGACGCACCCCGACGTGGAGCGGAGCACAGCGCTTATTACACGGCTACTTCCTTAAGAAATCAATCATTTTACACATAAATGGTCCGCCAGAGTCAGAGGTCAGAACTGCGCCCATAGCAACGGTCTGATATACATAGCAACGGTCTGCTATAAAAAAATAAATAACAGACAGTAGAACGCTGTGATTGACCAATCAGAATTGAGTATTCAACAAAACCGTATACATTTTTTTAATTAAACACAGTTGTAGTATACAGAAGCCATTTCCATGCCGTGAGGCTCGCGTCTGCCTGTCTATTCACATGAGACGCGCAGTGAGACTCCGCGGATCCCAGCGGGACGTCAGTTGAGTAGTAATGTGGCCGAGGACACATTCACGTACACACTGCTAAAAGAATGTAGCCATACGTGGCCCAGACCACCTTCGAATGTGGTCTGAAAGATCAGATCTCAATGCGTCTTGAGTGCGTTCACACCTGTACTTAGAGCTGTCCACTTGTGAGCCGATCACCCAGGACGGATGTTAATACCAGGTCCGAACAGGACCACTGTGAGACTTTGAAAGAAAATAAGCACATAAACAACAACAACAATCACATATTAGATCTTACCATGTTGTCGGTGGTTGTCAGTTTTTGAGGAACTAAATGCAAATGACTGGGCATTTATTTATTCAGGTCAGTGTTTTGAAATGGCTTCAACAGCCTGAGAGCTGTACACATTTCTCAACCCATAAATGACTGCATACCAGTGTTGTAGTACTCGAGATCAAACGTGGTCGGTCTCAAGACCACTTTTTGAAGGCCTTGGTCTCGTCTCAGAATTGACAACATTTTTACCTGGCCTCGTCTCGGTCTCAAACAAAGAGGAATCTGGATTTTATTTTAAGACCACAACTCTGGAGATATCACTAAACTGTCTGTGCATCGGATTTATGTGTTAACATCATTACTGACTGCTCACAGAAAACAAAGGAAAATTCCGACACAAAAAATTCCCCTCTGAGATGCCTTTCGATTATTTTATCAAGACATTTCTCATTGTACACTTACAGTATACATGCACACTGTTTATAAGGATATAAAAGAGGAAAATGGAGAGGCTCTTCATTTGTTTTCTGTGGGTGTTTTTCTGGGAATGTGGATCTTTCAGATCAATTTGAGGAGCGCCTACGGTTTGCATGTTCCACATTTAATCGTAAGTGTGTCATGCAGTGTAAGACTAGGGTCTGGTCTGGTCTTGACTTGGTCTCAACTACTCAAAGTCATGACTTGATCTTGGTTTAGGTGGTCTTGACTACAGCACTGCTGTGTCCAATAATCATTAAAATAACGTCAAAGGTTTTCACTTGGCAGTGCTATTGCGTATAACCTAAAGACAACTTAGCTGTGTTGTTTGTTCACCTAAAATCAATACTAAAGTTGATGTGACTGTTTGGATTGCTGAAATGCTTATATATGTGAAATATGTGTTGGTAGGTGTTACGAGGAAAAAATTGGAAGCTGTAGAGTAATGACCCGTTTTCCAATGCTAAACTTCATTCATCGGAGGGTGAGCACGTCTGAAGAGGTGAGGTCATATTTATTCATATATTTTTTCCCAGCTCTTGTCTCATCTGGTTCTCAAACAATCTGTAGTTTTAACTAACAACTGAACACAACAGGAGAAAAATAGTTTTAGTTTGTTTTCATTACACACATACATAGTTGGGTTCTGAGTTTTAGTTTCCACTGTATTGTCTTTCTTTGGATCATGTATGAAAACAAGTTAATTTCCATAAACAAATAAATAATTTGCTTAATTTTACTTTATGATTTTTAGGTTGAAGCGAGTCCCACTCATGAGCACAGCGTTCACATCCCAGCCTCAGCTCTCCAGAGGAGCAGAGGATCTGTGTCTGAGGGGGAGGTGCAGCTGGTGGCCACTGTGATCAACAGCACTTTCTTCAAGGTCAGTAGCTCTAAGGATACAAACTTTGAGCCACAGAGGACCTCTTTAGGTGGGTCATTTTTGAGCTTTGGGAAATCAGGAGGATGGATAAGGAGGAGAATAAATTGTAGATAGCGCTTTCCCTTCCCGCTGATTTGCATTGATTTCCATGCACTCTGGACTGACAGTCAGCCATTGCGTGCTATGAAAATGGAGGAGAAGTTGATTGAGGAAGCTGATTTACCTGTAATTAGCCACAGCCCAGTATTCTGTAATGTCATGTCTCTCTTCTGACACCTCTTTCTGTCATTTCAGCTGAGTCCTCCGCGGGCATCAGGACGCAGGAGATTGATCATACCAGACCAGTCTGTCCACATGCCAGGCACTGTCCTCGGGGAGTTAGTCCTGGCAGTGAAGGCAGGGAACCAAAATGTCGCAATCACAAACCTCTCACAACCCATCAAGTTAATCTTCAAACACGACAATCAGGTAGAATAAGACAACCAGTATGTGAGAGCATCACAGTTGGAGAACCTATCAATCTGCTTTCATCTTACTTTGAACACACTTTTCAATGTTTCAGTCAGGAAATGGAGCTTGTGTGTTTTGGAAGGAGTCAAAGTTAAATGATGGAACAGGTAGGCTACACATGGCAGCCTGCAGTCTTTTTGCTCTTAAGTAAAAAGATGAACTCAGAGTCATACATTATATTTGTGTATTTTCAGGTAATTGGAGCACAGACGGATGTGGTACTACTGACACTGGGACTGAATTTATCTGCAGCTGCAACCACTTGAGCTTCTTTGCTGTGCTTGTGGTAAATATATCATTCTCTTCCATCAGCCACATGCTGTCTTATGTGCAAATTCATTTGCCTTTAAAGGATGTTTTCAAAACACAAGATTGAAAGTGTGAGAACCGCAATAAACAGTGTGTTTAAACGCTCTAATGTGAGCCACAAATGTTAGCAAGCAACTATCATCATGTGAAGGTACAGTTTTTTTACACCTGTACTAGATTTTTACCAAATTTCCAGAAAATCAGCAAAAGCAAATTATGCAATGCAAAATGCAAATTAATCCCTGCTACCTCAGCCAAGTTTAAAAACGTTGTTTGTTTTTGCAATATTTCACCCTTTTTTTTAATTTGCAGCACTTCACAGCACCACTCCAGTATTTTTATGCGCAGATTGAAAATATGCATAAAAAAAAGATGAATGGAAACAGACTTTATAGAGGCATAGAGTGGTACTTAAAGGTATTTTTCAACCTGGACCCTATTTTCCCATGTTTTTGTGTCTGACTGACTAATAGGGATAACAATTTCTGAAATTGGTCTAGTATTGAGGGAGAACGCTGTAAAGGGCAGCTGCTCACAGGCTGCAATGTAATCCTATTGGGGCAAGCTGGCACCCCCATTTACGTCCACTAAAAGTGCTTGTTTTTGCCATGACAGATTCTTATTAGAAGTGTCTGACATCATGGAAAGAGTCTCGCTCAATGAGAAGTCTCGTTCGGAAATCTGGCGAGGTGTCGTATTGCCGGAAGACAACGGTGGAAACGCGAGTGCCAGGCTGCAGCGTTCTTCCTCAATACTGGAGCAATTTCAAAAATCGTTGTTCCCATTAGTCACTTAGACACAAAAACATGGAAAATAGTAGTCACGGTTGAAAAGTACAGAAGTTACCCTATACTGCTGATCAGACTTATGAACTTAAATTACATTTTAATTTGACTTTTATTGTGTTTCTGTTCCAGAACCCCGTACTGTCAGTGGATAAAAGTGATGCTGTGAACCTCAGCTATATCACCTACATTGGGTCAGCACTCTCTGTCTTCTTCACAGTCATCAGCTTGATCATCTATATATGTCTACAGTGAGTTTTTTTTTATTTAAAATTATTATTTTCACAAGTCTCGAGTGAATTATATTAAAATATCATAACATATCTGTAATGTTGCATTTAATAAAGATGACAACTTTAGTCCTTTATGTCAAGGAACTGAAGCAACATGTGGTTGTTACTGTCGCTGTGTTATTATTAGAAGTGGGGCAATTTTATTATTATTGTGGCAAAGATGGGTGCTATAGGCTGCAGGTGTTTGTTGTGAAACATTCTGGCTCAAACAAGCTCTGTGGTTGAGCTAACGGGCTGCCAGGATGCAGGTTCAAAACAGGCAAACCACTCGTGACAGATTGTCGTCATTAAAATGTCAAACACCACCTCACTAGTGGTTTCTGAGATCTCAAACTGCTTGTGGGATGGTTGAACAGCATTTCTCATGTAAAAAACAGGAGATACTCATCCGACAATTTCTGTAACTTTCCGAAACCGACCTGATCCGATCTGACAATTATGCCTCTCTTTCAAGATCTCTTTATTCAGTTTGCACAACTATTTATGTCACTTTCTGTCTACAAAAAAACAGCTGCAACACTATATATGTCTGCATCTCTACATGTCACACAAACTAGTTTGTCTTGAGCATACCACTACCTTTAGACTGTAGTAATATGGTAAAGAAAGCAGAATCAGGACAAGGTCTAAAGTCAGTGTGGCCCAGTAGCGAGTCAGCCTGCACAAAGTGAACAAGAATGTGCACATAAAGGTCACATCAAAGCTGTTTGGGTGAGATAAATGGGAGTCCACTGTGCTCATAGGACTGTGTTGAGGTGAATATACCTGTAGAATTCAGGTCAGAAATACTGCATCGGCTAAATAGGGAATAAAAATGATCATATTATACTGTTCACTGTTTCCCTTTCAGACGGCGACGTCCAGAGAAGGCCATCGGCGTGCATTTGCAACTAACAGCAGCGCTGCTCTGCCTCCACCTC
>CAKALG010000089.1:0-14308 GCA_916700815.1 Helicolenus hilgendorfi | reverse complement strand
GCGAGCGCGCATATGCGAACGCGCATGTGTGCCGACCCGCTACACTTATACGCTGTAAAAAGTTACAAATAGTCCCTTTAAATGATTAGGAAATAAATTATTGTATTTTTATTTAAATATTTGCTTTGATTTGATTGGCATTAGTAGTTTTAATTGCGTATTATAAGCTGCTTAGAGATAATGTTCGGAAGTTAAACAGGTCATAATTCCCTCTCTATTATTTATTTTATATTGCTGTGAAAGCATCTCCTTTTAAACAACTGTATTTATTCAAGTTTCTAACCAAGAACTACATTTTGCAAGATTACATTTGAACACATCATGATAATGTTATAATTCACCATCGCTCAATAGTCATTTTTTACTGAATAGAGTTTGAACACATCATAATGTTCTCAATGGAACTTCCATTAACATTTTTTAGACTTTAACACAAAAAAATCAAAATAACACAAGAATGCCGATGCTACATATCTGCTTGATGAGTAAAAAGGCCAGTTTTTGCTAACACGTTAGCAGTATCAGCTTTATAAGGTGATAATAGCCCAAAAAGATCAATTAATAGCTTTAAGGTGAGAAATAGAGGGGCTGTACTATCTGTATGTTACATAACTTCACAGCTAACATACAGTAACATTATTATGTGATTATTGTGGCGTATAGGACATCTGTGCAGACAACTGGAAACAATGGTCATCAGTTGTTTTCTGTTGGGAGCAGCCATTTATATCAATTGATTTAAAGCTGTAATGCAGAAAAACACCCAGAATAACCTGTCCAATTAGAACGAGCCATTTTCAAAATTGCATGCTACGGGTAGCAGTAACCATATCAGTGACAGATACATGGATTTAACGGATTTAGTATTACAAAACACTGGCATATACAACAAAACAAACTGTGCTTTTTCACAATAACTTCACACATCTGCCTCCCTGTTGGTTTGATATAAATCAAAGTAAACACATGCCTGCATTATTCTATCTCACTTTTTATATGGCTCTGTGATCTCCAGCTGGAGTCTGTGGCTGCTCACTCAACTGTCACTCTGGATAAACAAACGCGGTGCTGTGCACACGTGCATGCCTGATCACAGGAGGCTCCGTTCATTTGGAGTGATTATCAGAGATCTGACTGCAACTCTACTTTTCTTTGAGTTTTGAAGGGAAAATGTGCAGAAGTCACCGGCTGGTGATTAGTTAGTAGACGGCCAAAGCTGGCAGCCGGGTCTTATTGACAACACTAGACCGTGGCCTCAGACCTACAAGTGCTGATCCTCATTCTCACAGTGTTACACACAGCTGCAGATGTCTCCGAGGCACACTGGAGGTGTGATGGAGTGAGGAGCTCAGCAATCATGGAGGACCTCAGTGTAAAGTTGAAGTGGTTCAGGCTGAAGGGGTTAGGCTTCCCAGATGACTTGGATGTGTTTGGGAAAGTTGGCAGAAGTTGCTGGAGAAAAGGTTGTCAGCTCTGCTGCCCTGTTGTACTCCATGATTCTAACCGGAATAAACAGCTGGTGTGTAGGTTTTACACTACCTTCCCTGAACAAAACAAAAGTTAGACAAAGTTATAGCAACTAGCTAGTGAAGGAAGTTAAATATCTATCTAAGTAAAAGACTCAACCCATTTGTGCCTGCAAATAAAAAAATTAATTTCCTTTGCCTAAGCACAAATGTGAAGGGATGTTCAAAATCGGTCAAACTGTTTGGCTAGAAAGTGCATTTTTCTTATCATACAATATCTCGTCTTTTGGCGCTACTGTTTTTGCAATAGACTCCATTTTATTTTAAGAAAAATAATACTACATATAGTATGATAAGAAAATGGCTGTATCTCAGAAACTACCAGGAGCACAGTCAAGTATGTGGTATCTATGAACTCATAAAAAGTTGAATATCAAAGATATGCACACATATTACCTATGGAAAACATTTAATAAACACAATGTTAGCGTGTTTCCTATTTTTTTAACAATCCTGACTTTGACTAATAATTAAAGTGTGATTTTTCATGTGATCTAACAATTTCAAAGTTGCACTGTTAGATACTTGCCCAAAGTTTCTCTCAACCAAATGTCAAGACTTTTAACAGATCAGAACTAATGTTGTGGCATTTTTTCTAATCATAATATATATAGTCTTTGGGCACAAATGGGCTAGAGTTGAAGACCAAACCAGCTGAGAGTAGTATACTGGACATCTGGTGGCTCAATATACAAAGGGATGACAGTGTTGTGTTTATGAAATGTGTCAGTAAGTAGCTGTTTGCTAACACGTTAGCCATAACCACTAAAGGTGATACAATGTCAAGGCAATGAGTTGCATGAATTTGATCATTTTCAGCAAAAGCACCATATTCAGACTTCCGCTTTGTATGACGTCCATTCTGACAAAAGTTTATGCTCTACCGGAAAAGCGTTGCCACAAGGTGAGAAAGCCCAAAGAGAACAAGAAATGATGAATGAAGGAAAGGCTAAGAAGAGTTAAGCAAATGCCAAATTAATTAACATGTTCAAAGGCACCGAATGTTAGCATTTAGTTAGACAGGATTGGTCCCGCCTAATTTGAGCGGCCCACTCTCTGAAGCCTCCTCGCTCATTCTTGATGAAAAGGTCAGTTGGGAAATATGAGTTGGTGCCTCAAAAAGGCATGAATAATGGAACGGCTTTTGAAGGGACTTGCATTACAAAAATATATTGGGACACAAAATACCCCAACACACTCTACAACAGGATCTAAATTCTCTTTAGTCAAACCTTTCATTAGTAATTCATTCTTAATGAAGACCTGTCTTTTCTGACGGGTTCTGAATAAATAAGCAGTTTCTGAATAAATTGAAGGGGAAAATTGGACAGTAATATTTAGCTATGGATTAACATGAATGATCATGAATGAGTGTTTATTTTTGCATAAGGTCCCACTGGAGAAACATGCAAATGCATTTTCACACTTTCTATTATTTATTTTACTTCCACCAATCACCAGCATTGCCCCTTTCAGTGTTTGTTAATGTTACATCACTTATTACAGGAATTAAATCATTGATTTGAAACAGTTTTATTCCACACAGGCATCTACAGCAGAGGAGAAGAGAAGTGTGTTGTAGTGAGTGTTTGGTTAAGTTGGAAAAAATATTCAATACTATGGTGATATAGACCATTTTAATGGAATTACATTGCTAGGCAACAGCTTGGGTCAGCTTATGTCATTCACATACACTGCAACAGGAAATAAACTGGGACACATTTTGATTGTGTACATTTACAACTGGGAAATAGTTTATAGCATTCAACATGACTGCATTGTGGGCCTGTTTGAGATTCTGATTTTAATTATATTCACACAATCAAACACAATCAATCGTGTTGGGAGATCTATTGAAAACATGTTTCTTTTTAAGGAAAATAAAAGACACATTTTAAAAGTGGTGGACACACTGCCCGCATGAGGCTCGCGTGAGTCTCGCGTGGTGTGTTGTTTTTTATTTCGGCGTCCATGTTAACAGGTTAGAGTGGACACACCGCCCGCATGAGACCTATTTTATAGAATAGAAGGCTCGCCTATTTTACAAGCGAGCCCCTCGCGTCTCAGCTGCGTGTCCCTGCAGCAACAGACAGTGAAGGTGATCTATTGACAGTATATGGACATCATATCAGCTACATAATACAGTTTGCATGTCTAGACATCTATAGAATATGTCACAGACAGTGAAGTTGATCTATTAACTGTATATTGTCTTCATACCAGCAAGACTTTACTACAGTTTCGAGGTTTATCTGTAGAATATGTTACGGAGATGAAAAAAAAAGTTAAGTAAACTTGTTTTTAAATCAACTCTTCCTGCTTTCATTTCAAAATAAAAGCCCTCAGGCGTTTTTTCTTTAGACAGAATCCCTTCATTTGTTAACACAATCGCTTATTACACAGCTACCTACTTAAGAAATCAATAACTTTAAACGGTCCACCAGGGTCCAACATCAGAACTGCGCCCATAGCAACGGTCTGCTATACATAGCAATGCCCTGATTGACCAATTAGAATCGAGTATTCAACAAAGCTGTGTAATTATGTGTTATGTATGTCACTTTGAATTGTTTTAATTCAGGCATTTTAAATCTTCCATATACCTGCATCACAAATTTCTAGTTATTCTGTCTGCTTACTAAAAGTTAATCCTCTCCTTCCAGCCGTCAGAATCCAGCATTTTCAATAGCCGTGGTATACAGTATCATGCATTTTGTTAGCTCAACAATAATTAATGATCAAATCTGTATTACGTCATTTGATTACTCAAATGAGTAGGTTATTGTTAGATACAATACCTGATCGTGTTATAGCAGATGGCTCTTCACGTTAGATACAATACCTGATCGTGTTATAGCAGATGGCTCTTCACGTTAGATACAATACCTGATCGTGTTATAGCAGATGGCTCTTCACACCATGGGCCTGGCTCTAGCAGCACAGAGTGAAACTCACTATTTTTTCCTGTTAGTGTCCAAATTTCATGGGGTTCTGGGTTGTAGGACCAACGTTATCCGATTACCTGACCCAGACAACACCCCCACACTGCTTCTCTTGAAACCATTTTGCAAATACAAGTAGTCATTGTTCTGCTTTGACCTCAATACACCTCTCTGTTTTGTTGTGGCTCATGAGTTGAACTGTAAAAGACGACTTTAGGTTGTTCCTATTCTGTCTGCTGTAAAATATGGATATCAAGTGGGAACATGCAGTGGCACTGAGGGACTGAAGCACTGTGGCCCTGGCACCTCAGCTGGAATAAATATTGTGGATTTTTGCCAGCGTACTGATGAGTTACAGAAAAACATTTTCAACTGGCAGAAATCCGGGTGGTGCCGGCAGATTGCAACATCACATCTATGCAAACTGGAGAATGCAGACTGAGGCCATTGTCTGTTCCGGTGCAATGCGCCTGTGCACGTCATGCCTAAATTATGGCAGCATCCATGACTCATCTATCCTGATCAGAACAGAAGCAGCCATACGCAGCAGGGTCTGTGCAGACAGACGGCGAGCATCCTGGAAATATTGTGTGCAAATGATGGAACAGCTCGAAGCGTCACCGCCAAACTGAGGTTGAATTAGGAAGCTTAATGAGGGGTTTTATTGCAGGTTTCCAAGATTTATTTGGCAGGTTTGAGCAACGGAGCTGTCACCCAGTGTTACGCAGACAAAACGCCAACGCAAGCAACACACACAAAAAAAAAAAAATCAGGGTGAGCTTTCTGAGTCAGATGTTGGGATGACAATGATATGTTGATAGTCGCCTGTCACCTAACAGCAAGGTTGACTGTGTGGAGTTTGCATGTTCTCCCCGTTTTAGCGTGGGTTTTCTTCCCACAGTCCAAAGACATGCAGGTTAATTGATGACTGTAAATTGCCCGTAGGTGCGAATGTGTGCGTGAAAGTTTTCTGTCTTTGTGTCAGCCCTGTGATGGTCACATGCCAAAAATGTTAATGTCAAACACACAACATCACACATGTCCACAGATGGTCTTTATGTATTGCAGTTTAAGAATTCTCTAAAAAATGTGTTAAAATTAAGTTTAAATTGCTCATGGCCTTTTTAAATGAATAAACTACTTCACCTCGGGAGAACACTCGCTTGCTTCATTAGATCAGCTGCTGTAGAAAGAGATAAGACAGCGTAAAGCACTCACTTTAATGTCTGCTGAGTTGCATTTATTTTAGGGCTCTTAAAAAGTCTATTTTAGGGAAGGCTCCGTCGGATATGCTTTAATTGTTTGTTAAACAGAACAACAATTGTGCTTGTAGAAGTACTCACCCTGTTTTTCCTCATAAATACGTTTTTACAAAGCTTTCTTTGGATAGTTTTAAAGGAATACTAAAGCAAACATCTATCTTTTGAGAACCAAAAACTTGATCCCCGGCTCCTCCAGTCCGCATGTTGAAGTGTCCTTTGGGCAAGATACGGAACCCCAAACTGCTCCCAAAGGATGTTCCATCGGTGTGTGAATGAGCATTTAGATTAGATCCTGACGAGCAGGTGGTGGCACTTTGCATGGCAGCCTCTGCCATCAGTGTATGAATGTGTGTGTGACTGGTTGAATATTGAGCTTTGTGTGGACAGAAGACTTGGAAGGCGCTATATAAATTCCATTAAAGTCCATTTACTATTCAGGAGATGGCTTTGAAAAGTTGGCAGATTGCTTGTTCGTGGAGGTCGTTAGCTGTAGTCAACTGGAAATCACTGTGGTTATAATGGATCCGCTGGCGAGCCAGACTAATGGCAAAAACACGTTTTGAATGGTATTGAAACATCCATAGAAATCCCTCCCACTGCATAGTTCATTACTCCACTTTTGACCTGTATCAAACAATCTTCTTCCACTTGGTCAATAAATCACCTAAAACACTAATACTGCATATATTTAGTGCGTCATTAGTATTTCTGTGATCTTAAAGCTGCAGTCGGTAACTTTGAGCAAAAATGATAACAAGTTATTTCTATAAAACTTTCACACAGACAGAAGTGCATGAAACAGATAATCTGTGTAAAAAATCATGTTCAAAGTTTGCCTCCTCCGGTGGGTCGGTGCTTGGTTTTGGCTCGACTGTCCTCAACAAGGCTGCCGGGTCACAAACCTTCTCATTTTACATCTAAACAGTACACTACAAGATGTTTCTGAAAACATTTGAGGAGACAAATAGGTATTACCGTAACAGAATCTTGATTTTATATTTGATCAGCGCTGCCTAGTTTGACATTTTGATCGGAGTTTGCGAGTTTCGCGAGCAGTGATTGACAGCTGCTGTAGAGGCTGCTGCGCTCTGATTGGTTGGTTGTTGATCTTACAAATGCTGTTTGGAGCACTAGAAGGACACAGAGGAACATGAATATTTTCACAGATTATTTGTCTCATGCACTACTGTCAGGATATAGTGACCGTTATATAAAAATAACTTTTTATCATATTTTCTCAAAGTTACCAACTGCAGCTTTAATTCCAACTGGTTGTCAATCAATATACATGACAGTGACAAAACACACATTTACATAAACATCTATATATACATATATCATTTTTAAAAGAAGAAATAAAGCTAAAATTAAGAGTAATTCATAATCAACAGATAGGGTTTTACTGCCTCAGCCTTACTTGTTCTGTCATGAACAGTCCCTTATTGTGGCTCATGTTGGCAAAGTTTGAATACATATTGGAATACATTTGTCCAATTACCATAAAGGCCAAGCTCAGAAGCTCAAAGAACAACCAAGAATAATGAACCAAAAATAAGAAATGCAAACTAAAAGGCAATGCAGTTACACTGAAGCTGTGATTTTAGATGCAAATAACAGTTGTTGCATTTCAGATTGCATTTTGCATAGCTCTTTGTCCTATTTTGGAATGATAATAATTGGTGTTGTAGTTATTGTTGGATGGTTTGCAATCTCACAGTTCTTTGTGTTTTTATGAAAGGACAAAATTAGTCTCCTATCTGTGCTGCTGTTCAACGTATAATCATACAATGGTTCGTATGATATCTTACGAAAAGTTTGTTTTGCTACGAATGTCCATTAACACGTGTCAATTTCCGCTCGTTACATCAATACAGTCTTTTCAAAATAAACTTCCGTCTTCACAGGAAACAACTTCCTTAGGTTTAGGCAACAAAACTACGTGTTTAGGTTTAGGAAAAGATGGTGGTTTGGCTTATAATAATAACTGAAATGGTGTTACTTACGTACATAAGTTACGTGACAAATACATCAATGTTGATTTCTGGATTCACATGGGGCATGAACTTCGATCTCCGGGGCGAAAGTCCGTTATTTCATGACCCACCCATCCACCCGATCTCCTATCCTATGCGGCCGCTCTTTATATTACCTCATTCACATACGTGGATTACATAAAAATGTATTTTGTGTGATAAACACAAATTAAAGTGCATTACTTCTCGTAGCTACGAACAGCCTGTACTGTTACACAACTAGCATTCATTATTATCTTATAATAGCCACTTGTGACATCAGTGGCCACAAACGTTACATAGTCCCACTTCCAGACTCTTATAATGCTGAAGGCAAAGAACATTTTTAATTTATCAGTTAAAAGCCATTTTGCATCCAAAGTTTCCAGCTTGGTTTGGAGCTGGATGAGGTAACAGACTGGAGGCAGTGCATCATACATCATCTTCACTCTGTTAACCACTTTTTATGCCAAATCTGTGTTTAACCTCAGCTAATGTCTGCTGATTACCGTAACAAATAGTAGTTATCAAGCCAGACGTTACAGAATTATTAAAGTGTTGGTGCCATCATCTGTGAGCCTATAAAAAAAAAAAAAACTCATACCTTTTCCAATAGTAATTTGCAAATAAGTGCTTCTTCACCAGATGTTGTTGGTGAAGACAAGAGATGTGACGGCTGGAAGGCTTTGCATTTGGATCAAAAAGATGTATTAGGATTCAGTGCAGCTTTGTCTCACAGCTTGGCTCTACATGTTTGCTGCATGGTGTTTATGTGGTGTTGTTTACAGAGACGACGTTGTTTACAATCTCACTTGGTTGTTGTTGTTTTTTTTACCATTGAGATAATTTAAACATGTCTATTTGTATATTTGAATTAGCAGGCCTTTAAATCTTTCTCATTCTGGTTTATCAGTAGTTGTGCTGGTAAGACACATTCCTGGTGTTGAATATCCATGTCTCGTACCTATATTCCGCTTTTTTTTCATGTTAACACTATTAAATTGAATTTAAAACAGACATCCACACGCATGACCTTGTACTTTCTTATGGCTTTTATGTAGATAATGTGAATTTGCATAAGGCACCCACCTTGCATGTAATCCTACTCAAAAGCTTCAGTTCATTAATCCATCCAGAGTTTTCCTCTGTATTCCTCTGGGAGCACTCATTTTACATGACCTTTGGAAAGATTTTAACACTACTTGCAGGGATGTTATAGTGAGCGTCATTTTCTTTTTTTCTTTAGGTATAAAAGACTGAAAGCTTTGTCCCTGGCCCCACTTAATGACGACACCAGAGGTTTAAAAAGACTGGATATGTGCACAAGGATGATCTCACAGGGTTTAAAGAGCCAGATGTCTGCTTGTCAATCGGCAGCTATAATGAGGTGAGAGATTCCTCTGTATCACACCTTTCTGCCCAGTGTCATAAGTCTATTTCAAGATTTCAAGTGTTAAAGCTGGCGTGTGGGACTTATACATATACATGAACGTCCGCTTCATTCAAGCCAAAACGAGTTCACGCAATGCTGATTAAACCTTTCGCCTCCAGGGAAAGCTCTCTGTATTTCGCAGTAGACCAGAGTTATGGTGTCTCTAGTGACTTTCCTGCACTGGTGCACTTATAACGGTCTTCCTGGGGAATTTTCTTATCTACTTTAATCCTCCCTCTGAATGCTGAGTTGTTTTTTTATTAGGAGCATCCACTGCATAAACTTTTCTTCGAAGTTTCTTAGGATTTTCTGCCATAGCTTCCGGTATAGTAGCTGCTGCTCCATCGCTATGGTCTCTCCCATACAGTAATTACTCTCACTGTCAGAGGGGAGAGATACAAGTTCGGCACTATGATTGATGGTAACAGGCTACATTTATTTCTTGAGTCAGGGGGACACAATATTATTTCCACTCTTGACTTTTTCTAATCTGTGAAACCGACCTTTGAATTCTGCAACGACTCATTGACGCTCTGTGTCCATAAACTGATTCTCATCAAGTATAGCTAAATCCTTCTCAATGGATGTCTTCTATCAGTAACATGTTCAAGGATTTCCAGTTTAACATCTTTATTTTTCGTAGCTCTGCATGGTCACATGATATATTGTTTGCTGGTAATCTGTAGTCATTATTATGGGTGAACGATCCAACGATCCAACGATTTGGATCAGCATGTCATTGATTATAAGTTAAAGCATTGATAGATATCATCATCTTTAAAATACGCCTTTATTTTGAAATTCCCATGGCACTTATACGTCACCATTTCCTTCCAAGCACACCTCCTTCCTAGAGCCCAGTAACAGAAATGTCAAATCATATTTTAGTAGCTTTTTGTGAGCTGATTGTGTTAAAGGAGCGCATGATATCGTCTCATATCGATCGCAGGCCCCTGAATTGAATTAAATCAAAATTCTATCGTGAACTTTGTGATATCAGCAAATACCATATTTTTGTCCAAAGAATCAATATAATATTGCTTGAATTGGGATGAAACGTGATCTACACCTCTAGTCATTATTCCGTTTTCCTCTCCTTAATCTGAGCTCAGCTTTTGACAAGGTGGATCACAATATCTTAAATCATGTGTCTGGTCTGACTGGTTGGTATCAGTGAATCAGCTCTGTATTTATTTAGCTTTGTCCGTGTTTCTGGTGAAATCCACCTTCTTGTGGGGTTCACCGGGGTTCTTTATACTATGTGCTGTCTTTGAGGTGCATCGTTATTAGATACACTTATAATACTTTGTTATCCTACACTAGCTCAGGTTCAGTCAATCTGTCCTGTTTATGTCTATGAGCATTGGTGGATGGAGGAAATATTCAGATTCTATATGAAAAGGAAATACTGTAACGTACCTGTACTGTAAAAATACACTACTTGAGTAACCTATATTAGATGTTGGTTGTCAAAGAATGTCCTAAATTAATGAAACGAACTTTGAGATTAAAAAACATTTGAGCGGTTTGGATCTAGTGTTCGAGATGTTCTGTCACATGTACACTGTCTTCCTCTCATGGGGGTCCAACACGCGATATCTAATTTTTGTTGGCCACTTGGGGGCAATGGAAACAGGTGAACACAACATTAACACATCATCACTTTTTAAGTTTATATGTCTCTCTTTTAGCTCTGTTTTTGGTCTCTACCAACTCCTGAAAGAAATATACAACTCTATAGCTTCCGAATGCTCCACTATATTCTCCAAGTAGTGGGTTTTTAGAGCCTTTTCATTTAAAACAGCTACATGCTGCGGTCGAAAATGCCGCTATGAGAGTGAACCAAAACAGTAGAGTTGTTGGCCGGACAGCAATGAACTAAAACTATGAGGGGAGCTGCAGATTCAGGTGATACTTCTATTTAGGTTTGTCACTACGAGTGACCCCTATCACCATGTTCTCATTCTTTGCTATAGCAGAAATATTGATTATCGCCGCTACTGAGCCAACACCATGACATCTGATGATGAAAACTGAGATGCTGTTGAAAGAATATAAGTATTTTTGACATGTCATGCTTTTATATTCACCATCATCTTACACGGAGCAGCCCCGATCGTCACACTGTTATTTTCCTTTCACAGTCCTCTACTTTGACCTCTCCACTTGCTGACTGTGCAGCACGTAGCTAACTTCTGCTGCTGTTTCCCCCTCATCAGCATCCCCACGATACGCTTTAGTGTATCCTGAGGGCTGCATCTATAATTTAATTATGGATTCAAATTCGTACATTTGCATTTGGAAATTCATCATGAATTTACATCACTTCACCGCTCATTGTAGAGGCTGGCAACACACTGTGCGATACACAATGAATAGCTAATGAAAAGGAATAACTAATATAAAGACAGTCAAACAAATGCTAAAGATTTTCTCTCAAATTCTCTCCTCTTGCCATGAAGTGGTAAAGAGACACTGGCCCATCGCCCTGGGGTGCTTCTATAGTTATATACTTCAATACCGAGGTCACAAGGTGATTGTTTCCTGGTTTGGTTTAAAAAAGAAATTACTAACTGGTATGCTTATATTGTAGATATTAAGGATGTAACGCAAAGCTACGGTATCTGTTTATATCACAGAAATATCGACAGTATATGTTCTGCGTTAAATTCTCTCCTCATTTATATTATTATATTTATACAGCTTGTATTTATTTAACCATGCATCTGCATTAATCAGATAATAAAACATGATTAGTATTTTAACCTCACCTTCAAAAAAGGAAAAAACTTAAAGTCTAATAAAAGCTGTGGTAAGGCGGAAATATTACACAATTGTGGATGTTTTTGTATCTGTTGAGAGCACATTATCAGTGCATATCCAAATAATAAATGTATGCATAGAGGGAGAATGTGATTCCCTTTCAACAAGGTTGATGGAGAAGAATACTATAATTATTAATATTATTAATTTAATTTGACTAATCAAATATGGCATTTCTGATCATTTTCTTTCAATCCATAATAATAATAACAGCAACAAAAGGTTATACGACAGGATATGCAGGTTGGTCTCACACACTGCTTGTAGCTATACCTACGAAAGTAATGCCGTAATTCGTGTATATCCCACGAAATGAATGTGTATAATTTACGTAATGGAATTATAAGCAAAAGTAAGGGGGAGGTCTGGGTGGGTCAAAAAATACCAGACTTCTAATTTACTTTGTGATTTGGTGGTTTCGTTCCAATACATGATACAGTTTTGCTTTGAGACTAGCTGGCAGACTATTGTTCATCTCTTGGTACTGCAGGACCCTGTACTGGTAGGAGTGGGGGTCGCTAGATAGGAGATGTTTATAAAGTTGTTTGGCTTGTTTTTTAATTTTAATTATTAGATGGTATTGGCCAAGTTCCGGCATGGCTGTGAGTCTATAACAGTTTCAACAGTGCTTGATGAAGCCAAAATCTGTTTTTGAACTTGAACTAAGATTATTATAGAGTGAAAAATTAATCTAGCCTCAGTCATGAATTCCTACATTCTGAAAGATCTTTCGAATTTAAAGCGGTAATTAAGCTACATTTAAAATGTATTATTAAATGTGTTTATGCACAAGCAGCTTCATTTCTAAGAGGCTTAAAGAAGAAATTGCTCTAAAGGACCAGTGTGTAACAATTAGAGGGATATATTGGCAGAAATGGAATATAATATTAATCAGTATGTTTTCTTCAGTGTAAAATCACCTGAAAGTAAGAATCGTTGTGTTTTTGTTACTTTGGTATGTTTCGTTTATATCTACACAGGGAGCGAGTCCTCATCAAGGAGTCCGCCGTGTTGCCACACCATGTTTCTACAGTAGCTCAGAACGACTTGGGCCGGAGTCAATAACTTTACTCGCTCCTGTCGCTGCCTCTCTCTCTCTTGCTTCACCACTCACCTCCCACATATACACACACTGTAAGCACTCTACTCACAACAACTGGCTCTAGATAGGGCCATTTGCGTCGTCCACCGTAGCTCTCCATCACGTTTGGCACAAGGCAGAGGCTTCAGTTGTTTGCAATCTAAACCTCACCGCTAGATACTGCCAGATCCTACACACTGTTCCTTTAATCCTCCTGTTACCCGCAAATGTATTCATATCTTTTATTCTTGAACCGAGCAATTAAAACCTCCAGATGACCTAAGGGAAATATGGTTCCTGCGAGGACATTGATAGTTCGCACATTAGGGAGGACCAGACGTATAAAAGTTTGTACTGCAAACCATTTCTCTTGGTGATCTGTGTGCTCTCTCTCTCTCCCTCTCTCAGTTGAAAATTACCTCTAAAGAAGTTTTCTGATGCATATTCACAGCTCTTTGATAGTGAAAGTGAAATAGAGGAGAATGTTTTTGAGACTGAGGATAATGTTGAGGAGGACCCTGATTGTGAGGCATCCTCCTCTGATGAGATGTGTTTCTAATGGCATTGTTGATGTCCTCATTTACTCCTACAGTTTCAGAAAATTGAGAAATATTGGGTACACTGGGTGAAGAAAACAAGAAAAAGAGGTTACATCAGGATTCAGTGAGAGCTGTGAATAAGCTGTATGAAAATCTAGCCACTGTTTAGTTTTCGTGACCCATTTTTGTGTTGTGACATATTAAATTTTGATTAGATTTCCCTATTCCAGGTGCAGCTATATAACTTCACATATCACTTTAGTGTTGAGCAGTTTACCACTGAGCTGCATGTTGTTGTCAATACATTACTAGATAGTGTGCTGGCTATAAGTAACAGTTTGAATTGACAATCAAGTTAGAACATTACAGATGTGCTGTTTGGTTAGCACTGGTGCCTCACAGCTAGAGGGTTGCAGGTTCGAATCTGGCTTGGGGCCCTTCTGTGTGGAGTTTGCATGTTTTCCCCGTGTCGGCGTGGGTTTTCTCCTGGTACTCCGGTTTCCTCCCACAGTCCAAAGACATGCTGGTTAGGTTAATTGTTGACTCTAAAAAAAAAATTTAAAAAACAATTGCCCGTAGGTATGAATGGTTGTCTGTCTCTATGTGGTTGTCTGTCTCTATGTGTCAGACCTGCGATGGACTGGCGACCTGTCCAGGGTGTACCCCACCTTCGCCCAATGTCGGCTAGGAT
>CAKALG010000088.1:0-13242 GCA_916700815.1 Helicolenus hilgendorfi | reverse complement strand
TTTGTGATGTCACAAATGTACAATATTTACACCATTACACAGTTTTAATAACATAAACATTCTAAATGTGTCCCAGTTTATTTCCTGTTGCAGTGTATGTAAATAACATCAGCTGACAGGAAGTAAACATGGAACCAAGCTGTTGCCTAGCGACGCAATTCCGTTGCAGTTCCGTTGAAATGCACTAAAACGGAGCGTTTCAGACAGAGGGTAAATACAGGTATGTTCAGACAGACAGTATGAGGAAAATAAAGTTTTTTTTAACATTACAGCATGTAAACATGTTCTAGTAGAAACACCAAATACAAGTATGAACCTGTAAATTAGCATGATATGGGATCTTTAAGTAAATTTCATAAATATAACAATAATCATGCTTTTTTTCAACATTGTGTTGTACTGGATTTACAGCTGTAGGCCCAGTAAAGATCTGTCTGCCATGATAGTTAGTAGTAAGTACTATATACTTTACACTGGTGACATCTGAAGACAGCAGGTATCCGTTTCATTTACAGACTGTTGCGCACTGTCAAGCCACAATTACGATAATTCCGTTAGGAGTTGATGAAGTTGACCGAACCAGAGTTGAAAGGAGAGTGAACATTGGACCTAAATTCATCAGGTGGGCTTCAAATGAATGCTAATGTTGCTCCGTGTCTGCTGGATGTGTAAAAAGGCCACTGTTTGGTAACACGATGTTGACAATATGTCAGTTTACAGTTGTATTACAGTGTTTACAGCTTGTTTTGTTGCCCCCCGACTGGTTACCAACTTTTCATTTGTACGAGGAATAATGAGTTCTGTGAAAAGTAATATAGCTTTAAATACATGACAACACACACATATATAGATTACACCAGTGTCATCATGTTCCTGCTATGGTCTCTAAGAGCCCCGCAAATCTGAACAAACTTAAGCTCGAGCGCTCGCCCAAGAGACGCTTATCTCCTCTAAATATAAACAGGAAACTGTATCATTGAGCCACTTCCTAAAGCGAGGCAGGGAGGTTGATATCCACTCTCAGAATAGCCCCTCTGGGCTGTAAGCATGCACACAAACAAGGAGAGCCTGCTGGGTCTCATGTGGTAGCTCAAAGGCCCACTCAGAGCAGCCCATTACATCAAGAGCACGGCCGAGGGTGACTCCTTTCTCCAATTATTAGACTGAGCAATGAAATGTTTTCTTCAAGGACTTCTATAATTTAAAGTACAACCAAAATCGATGAGTCAAAGGCCGGCCCTTCATTTTACATGTGGATGAAACACATGCTAAATCCCTGTTCGTTTTTTTTTTGTTTTTGAAAATGCATAACCTTGATCTGTATGAGCTCAAGATGGAACAGCACTTAATCCCATCTAGCCCTTCTTTCCAAAGCTCGTCTGATACTGAATCTCGCTGCCAATCTCCTCCGTGCCCCCTCAACGTGGCTGGAGGAAGTGGTCTGTGAGAAATGATCAACGAACTGTGACCCTAGATGTTTGGAGGTTTCGGGGTGGTTTTTAAGATGTACTGTGATGTGTCAAGCTGATTTGAAGACGGAAGTTCTTAGCCTGTGAGTTTATAAATACATTTATTCCAATTAGACTATTATGTTGACACAAAGGGCTTTAACAAAGTATGTTGAACCTAGCTCAACTTACCGCAACGCAATGCAAAATTGTCCGACAACACACTGCAATGGTAAAGTGCACAATCCTGTTTACCACAGTATCTGAATCTAACAAATATATAGATATATAACAGGTTAGTTAGTGAGCTTTAAAGGTGCTGGTAGGTGGATTTTGTTACATTTGGACAGACAAGCTAGCTGTTTCCCTCTCTTTCCACTCTTTATGCTAAGCTAAGCTAATAGTCTCCTGGCTAGAGCTTAATATTTACTATTACGGTGATCAAGTTGGATGTCCCGAGTTCCGACAAATATCTGTAAAACACCAAAATGTTCTGTCCCACTATAATGTAACTCTGATCAACACTGATTTGTCTGTATGTGTGTCATTGTCTCATCAATGTGTCATTGTCAAGGCTGTTGCTATGATGCTAGCGCCTCTTTCTGATAGGACCTGCCAGTACGCTGACGATTAGCTGTCATGCCGAAGAGAAAGTCAGACTTTTCTAAAGAGCTCCAGGAGGCTTATACTCCTTCCTTCGTAAAGTACCCGTCAATGAAAATGCTGCGTTCTGCACACACTGCAAGAGTACATTTTCAGTTGTGCACAGTGGAAACGCCGATATAAAAGATTATATTAAGACGACCAGATAGCAATATACAATAGCACGCCAATGATGCGTGCAAAAGCGCACGTGTGGTTTGGGGGTGTGAAAACATGGTCAACCCTAAACTATACAGACATGAGACTGCTATCAACGTTCTCTTTGTATTCGCTCAACAAGTGTCTTTCCCAAAATAATGAACTAGTGAAATTCATGGATGTAAATAAATGCCTGAATGTATCACACTGACATGAAATGAACATTTAATGACTAATGCTGAAGTCTGCGGAGAAGTCTATGCTAATATTCAGTGTACAGGAAACACAGATATCAGTATCTGTTACCACATTGATGATAAATGAGCTGCAAATGTGTTTTCAATAAGCTGAAGAACAGTCATTAAAGGAGTGATGTGAGTAGATTGCAATGGGTTTATAACATTGGCACACATATTTACTTTGACTTGACTAAAAGAGTGGCAATGTTAAAACTCACACTAAAGTATCGTCTCAACCCGCTCAACCATCTGGTTATTGCAGCAGCAGACCCATTCATTTCTAAATGGTGGATGAACTAACAGCAGAATTTCATATGGATAAATAGGATGAATGTATCAGTCCCCACATTGTGATTTGATAAGACAGGTGTACTGTATATTTATAGAAAAATGACGTCTCCTGTAGCTGCATTCAAAATCTAAAATAGCATTAACACGTATTTTAAAATCTATGATGAGTTTATAATGGCTGTAATTACATGAATCATCAATGCGATTTGAATGATTTGGGCATAATTTTACTGACTGTATGGTTTACTGAGTCACAGTCTCTCCTCACTCAACCTCTGCTGCAGTGAAACTACTCTGTGGCTGAAGGCTACTAGTCAGCAGTATGGAAACTGTGGTTGGTTTCATAGTGGAAGAGGCAGGCATTGTGTGCATTGAGACGAAACACTACAGGCAAAAACATTGCTTTTTCATGCACTGATCAATTGTCTTCTTTCAGACTAGTGCAAAGATGCATCCAAAACACACATTTAGGTGTTTATTTTACTACTTTGTCTGTTTGCGTCTGTAGATTTCGCCGAAATTCACTCAAAGTTAGCACTACATAATGCCTCATTAGCATATTTAAACATACAATTTCAGAAAACTTGTAATACAAAAAATAATTGTCTTAATGTAAGTAATCAACTGGGGAAGTTTCATGGTGATATCTATTAGTTATTGTTTTTACCCTATTCACCTGTAGTGTCTTTCAAAACGTAGGGAATTTAACAATCCACATCTTTAAAGGCTATTTTCTCAACATGAGTTTTTTTTATACTCTGAGCCAGAAATCTCCACTTCAGTAGCACTTACATCCACCAAACTTTCCAGTTTCATCCCTAACTATATTCTGAAGGTTTGTACAGAGGGGTTTGGTCATATATCATTCATAGCCTGATTTATAGAACATTTTATTCCTAAAAACATGGTGAAAATAGGTTTTTTTTTATAGCTGTTGACAGTATTTTCTGATTTATGGACTGATAAAAAGAGAGATCCTAAATTCCCTAAAATAGTAAAAAATATTTTACTCTTATATGTCAACAAAAACAAGAATTTTGAACCAATGTTCAGATTTCTGTTCTAGAAATGTATGCAAATTAGCACATATTTAATAAAATAATGCCTCATTTGCATATTAAAACATCAAATTTAAATGTCTTAATATACGTAATCAACTGGGGAAGTTTCATGGTGATATCTTTTAGTTTAAACTTTTACCCTGAGTTGTCTCTGAGTGGGGAATTTGTCAAAAACTCCTCCACAATGTGAGAACAAGCTCAGTTCAGTTAGTATTTTTGGATGTGTGAAATATTGAGAAATGCAGTGTAGTGATACCAGATCTTCAGTGTCAAACTCACTGTTCACCATGTAATGAAACAGAAATTTCCCAAACTGACTACGAGTCACACCTCTCTGCTGTGTACAGTATACAACGTGTCACGATGTTCCCTGATCATTCTGTCCCCTTTGTCTTCTAACCAAACTGGTTCACTTCAAAACAGCGTAGTGTTAGTGTCAACTGCTTTCCACGTGCAACCATCTCTTAGCCCCAATCTCTTTGTTATGTCTGCCAGCCGAAGTCTAATCCGGGACGCAGAGCGGGGCTGGCCCTGCCAAATCCACCTGGTGGGACAGCAGGGAGGCTCTGCGTGGCACATCTGCTCTGACATGGTAATACTTTAAAGTACTGATGACAGCAGGACTCTCAGACCCACAACACATGAGGCTGCTGTAATGGCCGCGTACAGCACAGTCTGCTTTTTACAAATGGTTTTTTTTTTTTTAAATGTGAGAATAGGTTTAGTGAATCATAGAAGTCAGACTGATCTAAGGATAACGTCACATAGATGATTTACAACTGGGAGTTACACAACAGTCAGTCTGGCCTTTGTAGCTATGACAAGCACACAGTTACAAGCCCAAGCATGTCATGGGTTATCTTGTTTTGTTTGGTTGTCTACTAAGGATGAAGACACCAACATACAACTGAAGTAACTATCAGTATCTTAAAGCACTTGACTACCAATACTGTGATACTGAATGTGAAGGTTCATTCTGGAGCATGGGGAACAGTAATTGACAACAAACAGAGGTGCAGTTGGAAGCTCTGAAAAAAGTTAGTAATGGTCCTTGAGTGATTTATTTTTGTCATGCAGTGGTAATATTGTTTTAAAAAGTATATAATACATTAATGACACTACCACCACAGGAATAGTGGTACAGTGAATCACAATACAACATAGTCGGGGGTATATATAGTCCTATATAGTGTTAGTCCTTACGTCCGTCTTTCCATCCGTTAGCGAGTCACACTTTCGTTACTTTGGTACATACTTTGGTATGATGGTTGACAGTGTGGTCTAGTTGTGCCTTTTGGAGGTTAGAAGACCAAGGTGTTTTAAACTTTTAAACTTGGTTTTAAATTTTGGCAAACTGATTTTTTCGACTTCATTTTCGTTTCCGGAGTAGAACTCGTTCCATTAGTTCCAAAAAGGGCAAAACCCTTGGCCCTTACTTTAGTAGAGGTCAAGCAGTGAGCGGGGGAATGTGAGCCATGCTCACTTTTGCCTTGTATTTTTTAAGCATTTAATGAAGAAGTATGTCAAAGTCTTGGAAACTCTCATATCTGTTATGTTATGTATAGAGCTGAAGTCAGGACATGATTAGCCTAGCTTTGCATAAAGACTGGAGGCAGGGAGAAACAGTTTAAAAATACACCTATACCAACATCTCTGAAGCTCGCTAATTAACATGTGCTATCTTGTCTGTATCCAAACAGAAATGTAAAAACAACAAATTGTGGTAGCACATTTCCAAGTGCCATGATAACGCATTTTAGGATTTTTGCGTGTCATTTATATCCAACTTAGTAAGGTTTAAGAAAAACATCACGGTCGGGCTTAGAATAACATAAAATAAGTAAAATACGGACGTAAGCAACATAACGGGTATGAAAATAACTCAACAACACTTTGGGACAAGGACACCAGACTCGAACACCCGTCTCCTGGTTTAAAGTCCTGTGTTTGTTGGACTCCTCCACCTCCCCTGCTGCCAACGATAATCACTTTTTTATTCTACGTCACTAGCTCTGAGTGTAGCATATTCACTTCATTTGCATTGCAGTCAGACTACATGGTGTAAACATGACACGCCTAAAGCAACAAAGGCCTTGTTATCGCACACAGTATGACTTACAAACTACAGTTTCATTCATACGCCATTTGGTGCATCTGTGCTGCTAAATGACCAGAGTCTTGTCATCACAGTGAGCTTTCCAGGATTGCGCCATCTTACCTGTACCTTCACTATAAAGCCTTTGATGACAGGCAACCCTTGCTGGAAACACTGAAGCGCTAGGCGGATTTATAAACTGATGTTTTCCAAGAAATAGTTCCGGCTGGTAAATTTCCCTAGAAGGGAACGTTCATGTGTGTTAGAACAAGGTCAGACAGTATGTTAATCCCAATCACATAACACTGTTTGCCTCAGGCCCAGTGCCTCATTTCTTAACCACCAGTTAAATACCTGGTTTAGAGGCCTTTAGCTCTTAAACACAGCTTTCTGTAGATTAATGATAGCTCAGTGTAACATCTTTAAATCTGTGTCCCCCGGTGATACCAAACTGCTAAAAGTACAAGTTAAAATCCAAGAATTAAGTGTTTGTAAAGGATGGTATGATTCAACAATACCAGAGTATGAACCTCGCCCTCTCCCAAACTCTTATGTCATCAGCTTCCAGGTAAACACCTTTGACAGACAGGTACTGTAGATGTCATTCACTCTCCTCGCCCGAAAGCAGCAGCAGCAGTGACTCACACAAGCGTCGCCTTTGGTGTTTCCCCTCCTTGTTTGCTCACGTCTGTTTTTCACTGCAGTTCTACAACAAAGTCTCGCCGCCTGACAAAGTTGGCCTCGTCGTCATTACGTTACGCTCTTAATCACCAGATGACTCACCTCAGCATTCGAGTGAAGAGGGTGCTTCAGACAAAAGAAAGTGATGACGCCAGGTATTCGAGACATGTGCAACAAGGTGAAGGAGTGTAGTGACAAACCACATGAGAACTGTTTATGTTTTTCATTCTCTATTACACTGTGGGATCTTGAAACCCTGACTTTCGTAACAACTATAGTTTACAGATTTTTTTGTCCCAATGCAAATTGTGACCCATAAGTCAGTCCCTTAGTTAGTGGAACTATTGGTTCATCCAGGACTTTGGTCCTCAGCAAAATATGTTGACAATAACTGGCTAAAGGGTCAGGATACCAAGTATTACAATGATTCTTGATGGTTTTGGTGACCCGTGACTAAGTTGTGGAGCCGCGGTATTGAGGTCACCCGCCTAAACCAATCACGAGCCGAGCACAGCCGCTGCATGTTAGCGAGAGAGAACAGCTGCCAACAGTCAGATAACTAATTAAAACGTATATAAATGTATAATTGAACATACATCAGCGTGATAAGAACTACTTAAAATGATTTGACTTGCACTTTAATTTTTTTTTAGTTTGACCCATGTCCCATCCGCTAACATGGAGGAGGCGGGATTTATGACCTATACTGCAACCAGCCACCAGGGGGGGATCTAGATGTTTTGGCTTCACTTTTGGGGAGCTGTCATGTCGTCCATCTTTATATATAGTGTATGGGTTTAGCATGTTATCATGCTACATTTTGCTATTTAGAACTAAAGACAAAGTCCAGATAAAAACGATGCAGTGGCATTTGTTTTGCAGGTCAGAAACTATAACATTGGACAAATTGGATGGAAATCTATTAAATAGTTTTTGTGACAGTTCCCATTGAATGAAAAAGGTCAACCTGATTATGGCAAAAAACAAGTTATAGGACCATGTAATTAGGATACACCATCTGGGAACCACGAATGGCGGTAGCAAAGTTTGTATTTGAGAGGATAAGAGAAGTCTTTGACCTGCTGGTGGCGCTAGATGAAAAGTTAGGGGAATGACCGAGTTCATCATGATTCATCCTCCGGAGACCTTGAATCAGCAGAATGTTGTTGATTTCAGCTCAGCATTCAAAACAATCTCCCCCTTGAAACTAGTGGGAAAACCTGGCACCAATCTCATTCCATAATATCAAAAGGCCAGGTCAAAATGTAAATGTTGCATAACAAGATAACTCCGCTTAACAGGGCAAACTGCCCGAACTAAAACCTTTTAAATTTAAAGACCTTCTCTAGCACCCCCAGGAGAAACTTTACAGTGATGGCCCGACTACTGCTAAGTTGCTACGGACCCCAATATACTCCTTTTAAGGATTTGATATAGTCACTTACTGTGACTGAAGATCTGTCTCTTCTGAAGAACAGACATTCTTCTTCTTTGATAACTCAGTGGGTGTTCAGGTGCAGCCGTGACTCAGACACAAACATAATTGCAGGTTTCTGTACACATCTGCATCACCTGAAGGTGCAGTCTGATCATTAAAATAGAACTAAAACAAATACCTTTACGTCAGTGAATCTACCGTAATGCTTTTTAGATGTAAATAAAACTGAAGCTTTTTCGGAAAACAACACAGTAGACCTTCGTACATTCAGGGACCTAAAGCAAGGGGATGAATTATTTTGTCATAATCAACCCATCTATACACATTGTGGGACTAAGGTGAGAGTGGTGTGAATAAACAAGAGGTAAACTGGAAACGCCCAGTTTGTATGCGCTCAAGGCGACGCGTACGTTCTGTAAACCAGTTGTAGCTGGCAATGTATTGGGGGTTGGAGAAAAACACTTCTGTCAAACTCACACAATGTTGCAGCTGAAGCCGAATGTGGCTCTGCCTTTAGGTCACAAAACCCAACATGGAAATTTGGATTTTGTTTGTTTTGTAGTGTTCTGCCAGTTCAAGAAAAGCGGAATGTTCAGGATGTTGTTTGTTCGGCTCAGTGTGTGCTGTAATGAATATTACAGACTTGAGAAAATGATAGCACCTTTGTCAATGTTAAATCAGGAAGAAAACAACTTTAATGCCACAGCGAGTTATTTGCATGACCACAATTCTCTGATTAATAACGATCTCCCATTGGGAAACACTCCTCATTAATATACTGCGCCTACGTTGTGCTTCTCGCCCATTAAAAAGTGATTCACCACGTTATTGCTTTCTTTGATCCGAGGATGATTTTCTGATGAAACATGTAAATCCAAAAGCAGCCAGTCCCTTGAAACACTGGATTTCCAGGTGATTTCCAAAGAGCTACCGCCCCGTGTGTGTGATTTTCGAATAGTATTTTTTTTTCTTGGAATGCACATCTCTAGTGTAAATATGCTACGCTCAGAGTGACATAGAATAAACAGTGAGAAAGTCTGCTTATGGCGGGCAGGAGGGGAGACGGAAGGATCCAACAAACACACAACTTTTAACCAGGAGATCGGTGAAAGACCGATGTTTTGTTTTGTAAGTCACGTTAGTGGCGTTTGTCACGTTTTTAATGATATTTGTGACGTGTTTTCCATACTTACATGTATATTGCGTTGTTTCTGTACTTATTTTACGTACTGACGTTCTTCCTAAACTAAGTGATTTTGTTGCCTCAACCTAACTGCGGATGTTACTGTGGTTTTGTTGCGCGGCGTACAAATGACGCTTGAAAAGCCTAAAATGCATCTTCATGACAGGGAATGTCCGTCGAATGTTGTGCTATTTATACGCCGTCCCGTCAACCCAGACTGGGTTGACTTAAACCACTTTATTTGGAGGTGAAACTGAAAAGTGACTGGACCCTTATTGTTGGCTACAATCCATAATTACGAAGGAAAACTGTGTGCACAACTACAGTAAGTGCGGTAGGTCAAAGTTGAACCAAAAAGTTGGTTAACGTCACAACAGTTTGGGTAATAATCTCACGGTTTGCCTTGTATTTTTTCTTAAAAATAAGTTTGGCTAACCAGTCTAACAATGTCAGTGTAAAGGATTGGAATGATGTTCTAATAAACTATAGGCTAAGTATAATGGCTGCTAGATGCTGGCTCCAAGAAAACTCATCTGTATTGGAGTGATTGGGAGATCCCCTGATGGATTATGGTCAAAATTAGAATAAATAATCTGCACAAGAACCTATAAATAACAAAATTTCTTGTAATATGTGTCATAAAGGTGATTTAAGCTGCTTTTTCATACATTAATCTTTAAAGTAAAGATGCTTCATTGACAGGTTTCTTAGCCCATCAGAGCTTATTACAGCATACAGTTTATTTGCCCCAAATCAGTCTTTTCCATATTGCTTAAAATATCTGATCCCAGTAAAATGAAACCCAAACATTCAGAACATCTCCTTCAGAGGATTGTCAGACAATCAGTATATATTTTTTGCTGTGTATATATATCACATAATAATAAACTTTTATAGAGCACTTATCAAAACAAAGTGCTTCACAGAGAGAAAAGGAAATAAAATACCAAAGTGAATGATAAAATACACAAAGGGTCAGATTAAAATAATACACAAGAAATTTAAAATCAACAAAATAAACATGCAGCTCAGATGAATTCTGGATATGCTTTCCGATAAAAAGTATGTTTTTAGAAGAGACTTAAAAGAAAACGCTGACTCAGACAGCCTTATTTACATAATAAGTGCTTCCTAGGAAGAGAAAGTTAAAAATCACATACTCTACATGAACATTACAAATAAGGAGGACAAGAACAGAAGATTCTTCTCTCCCTATGTCGACGTCTCTTTAGTCCTTCAGCTTGAAACGATCAACATGCAGAATGGTGTCATTTAGACAATGACTGCAGCGACAAGCTGCAATTGTCCTCAATAACAGGTCATCAGATGTGAACCGGGCTAATCTGGTTGAAACGAGACATGGTCCGGGTGCTGGGAGGAATGTGATCTCTGCTTGTTGATGCGTGCCGACACCGATCACAGAGTGTTTTTCACACTGCCACAAACTAAACAGTGATGTCAATGCTATTAAAATAAGTGTCCATCTACCGCCGTCTGTTGATTTAGCATAAAGCATTTGATTATTATCTTTTGACGTTTGCTAATTTAAACAACTGGCTGTTTGCTTTCTTAGACGAAACTTGAATCACTTTGAAAAGTGTGTTTCCTTTTCCTGTAGTCATCTGTCATATTTAAGTCAGTGTTATTCAGGTTGTCTTTGAATTTCAGTTATGACTTAATTGTAATTAATGAATTTAAATATGCTGTCATTCCGTTTCACATATAAGAAAATGTTTTTGATCGTATGTTGTTTTGTTAGCATGCTAGAATTTTCTAATTATGGGGGGGAAATTATGATAATATCATTAGTTTGCAGGCATTTATTCAGAAAGTATTCAACAAATTGAAATTTGGACCTGTTTATGGCGCTAGATGAAAAGTCCCAGGATCTTTAAAGTCTTATATCATCCTCTGGGAACCATGAACGGCAGAACAAAATTGTGTTCTAATCTATGTAGTAGATGTTGACATATTTCACCCAAAGTGAAAACTTTGACCTGCTGGTGGCGCTAGAGGAAAAGGTCAGGGGATCAGCAAAGTTATTAGGATTCATCCTCTGGGAACCCTGAGTGTCTGTACCTAATGTCATAGAAATCCATTGGTCCATTCAATAATTGTTCAGAAAAAAGCACTAATGGGGGATCCATTCAGGGGATCCATCCAGTGGCTCCATGAGGCTGTACTTAGCAGTGCTTTGAGCTAAATGCTAACATTAGCATGACACAGAGGAACATTATTTTGTTCAGGTTGTTTCATGTACTACTGTCACGATATAGCGACCGTTAAATAAAAATAACTTTTTTAAATCCTCTCCAATCTACTTCAGCTTTAACCCTGAAGTGCTTTGTGGTATCTGTGGTGGTTTGTTAGATCCACAGTATTTCTTCTTATCATACCATACCCACGTCACTGGTGTTACAACGTGATTTCATAACAAGTGACCTAAATGTATAAAACATTTTAATCTTGAATTATCCATGAAGAGGCAGGAAGTTCTCAGCTATTGAGGTGAACCAGTGCAGCCTTGTATGATGAAGGGGATGTGTGGAAAAACGTTGTCTGGGAAATTTCCCTAATGATTGTTACACTGGCTTTATTTTATAAATAAGATCACCTTGTACAACTTCAAGACTTGATATTTCCACTGTAAACATCTACAGAACAACATTTAAAGTCTTTAGAGACCTTTGCAGCAACTACATTTTATTTAAAATGTCACATCATTCATATTTATTACGGATTAATTATGGATCTCTACACCTATAGCACTGATATAAACACAGTGTAATGTGTGTGTGGAGGATAGGACATTCAGACTGCAGAATAAACGGAAGTAATATTTATAATTTATGTCCTCCAGTTGCAGCCGGTGGCAATGAAGAAGCACTGTTTGCTCTATGAGTCTTGAACTTGGGAAGCATTTTCACACGCATAGTTAAACAAGTCAATATTTGACATGGTGTGGCTTCTGCAGCCGGGGCTTTAACGTCTGAATTGTCTGGAGCCTCGGTGTTGAGCTGTGCAGCCAATAGTCAGTCTGAAAAAGTGTCTCATTAATATCATGGTATAACAACTTTAACATCCTGCTGCACGTGTATCCATATGAAACGGTTCACGTGACGGTGATTTGACTATCTAAATAATGTTAATGGAATACTTCCAGGATGTTCTCTGCTTGTTTAACATCAGTCTGTATTAACCCCTAAAGGCCCTGACACACCAAACTGACATCAAAGAACAAGCAGAGACGAAGGCCGACTGTTGCGTCACCTCGATCTTTGCCAAAAAGTTGCACTCGAACACACCACAAGAACTATAGCCAAGTGCCAACGGCCAATAGCACATACATGGAAATAACTCTTCCGGTAGTCTGTATTCGTCATTCAAAAAGGGAAAACGGAAGGCCAAGGTGAGATGAAGATCAAAAATGAAAAGAGCCTCCTGTGTGTGTCCTCTCGACTTTACTCGTCGGCTTGCTCTCCTCACTTCCGTTTCTCTTCTTGTGCCTTGATTCGTTTAAGCTGAACAGCCAATCAAAGTGATTTCTCTCACCGACGGGCTTCGCCGCCAATAAACCGTGCTGAATCGGCCAAAAAGCCTCCGACACGGGCCGACTAGTGCCAACCAAACATGTTCTCATCCCAACCCAATCACATATCTCTAGCCCCTTAGCATCACTTTATTTTTGGCATCAAAACCACTTAGTTAGGTTTAATAAAAACTCCGTGGTTGGGTTTAGAACTACTACGTTTGTGCAGTGAAAATGACACTGAATGTTGTGAACACGGACACGAACGAACAGCTGATCGTCATTTGATCGTCATTCGTCATCGTCATTTGATTTGGCCTCCTGGATGAAAGCCTTGTGTTTGTTGGACCCCCATCCCGCCCGCCCGGTGTGTGTCTTTTCGCTCTTTGAACTACGTCACCACACTCCTGGCGCACTTTCTCAGAGTGTTTACTGTTGCCGTGGATGGGTTGACATTTAGAACGCAAGGTGCATTT
>CAKALG010000087.1:0-13810 GCA_916700815.1 Helicolenus hilgendorfi | reverse complement strand
ACGTTTCCGTTCACATGCTCGCTGACCCTCGACTGAAACCCCCGTTTCCTCAGACGTGCGTGTGCTCTTCTTGCATATGTCTGCGTGGGCGTATGGACGCGCTTAAATTAGTCCTACAAAAATGCGAACGGACGGACGGACACACACCATTGAGCGTGAGACACAGGAGAGAAAGTACACACTGTCTGATCTCTTCTGACTGTCTTCTGGTTTATTCAGTGAGCTGCTTTATGACGGCACTCAACTGGACTGAGAACAGCATGAAGAAACTATATGTGTTGCAAGAGGAGGAGAAAGAGTGAGAAGGGAAAGGCTGCTTGGTTTATCCAGTCCATTCCCACTTGTTACTCATACACATTTTAACAGACTAGCACATTAATGAGCTGATAACAATCAGATCTTGACTAACCAGAGTGGTTTCTGGGTTGAGGAGTGATGCAAAAATGAAGCATGTTGACCCACAGAAATCCATCCATTGATCCATCACCCATTATCTAAACCCTCATATCCTTTACAAAGGGTCTCAGGGAGATTGGATCCTATTAAGGCTGTCACTTTTTCACATAATCCTTTTGAATTTGTCGTGTCGTACAACTGCACTACATGCCTTGCTTGATGTTGTGTCATTATCCTGAAATGCCCTTCTCCAGAAACAACACCAACAGGCCACATATCCTCACATTTAACTCTTGATCTTCTGGTCAGGGTCCAGTCAGACAAGGTTGTAAAGTTGACGTTGTTTCACTAGTTTCTGGTACCTCTGCTGGGCTTGCCGTGATAGTCGGTGTTACCGGTGTTACACGGTGGACGGACACACACCGATTACATTACTTGAAACCGTTGTTTTGCTTTTTTTTTTTATAGAAATAAATCTCATTTAGTTCATTTCCGCGTATCAGTGTTGTGTTATTAATACATAGTCGAACAACGGATGCTACAAACTGAAAGTTAAAGTGTCAAAATAGAGTAGCAGGAGTCAGATTTCACATAAGGGACGAGACGGACCGAGAGATGGCACAGGATTTGGTGTTAAAGCGCGAAAAGCAAAAGCACCTGTTTGGCAGTATTTCAGATTTAAACCCAAGGCTATAAGGGAAGCATAATGTTAATGAGGGAATGTGTTGGCAGGGGAGCAGCGCTGGACTGAAAGCTGGACCAGGAGAGGCCAGACACACCGCCACCTGACTGTAAAGATCAAAGTTAACGCTCTACATATATTGACTGTCATCTTTTCTTGTAAAACGTCCGGTGTAATTGGTGGCACCGGTGTTGTCACACGTTTATTAACCTCACAATGGCATCCTCAGCAAGAGGCTGGACACACAGGGGATATGTCTCCAGTCCATCACAGGCCTAAAACCTACAGTAAGACAACCATTCATGGCGTTCTCGAACACAGGGCAGTCCCCCTTTTTTTGAAGCCACTTTAAATGATTGTATTTTTATCATTGTGACTACTACGAGTCCCTGAAGTACACACACCTGACTGTTGTGCTCGGTTGACTCCACGTGACCCTAATTTGAGCAATCATGCTGCAAGAGAGGAGAGGAAAAAAAGATCTCCCAATGAGGCAGAAATAAGTTCCCACTAACACGTCTTTTGTTGTCTGATAAACCGCTGGAGGTTGATGGGAACTCGCCAAACAACTCATTCTGGAGGTTAATGGGAATTTGCCAAAATGACTCAGCCTCAAGGTTAATGGGGAATCCAGCTCAGGTCTGCAAAACAGCTGAGAGGATAAATTGTGAAATTTGCTACGGGGGAAATTACAGTCCTAAAAGGCGCTGAACCGAAGGCTCTTAATTTCACCTGGAAATGAATTTTAAGAGCAATTTAACGACAGGAATAAGGAAGAGAAAGCTCCTAATGATGGTGGATCAAACTGCAACAACAACCGTCTGCAGATATTGACCGATAAGTATTAGATTCTGATGATATGTGGCATGTTTTCAGATGGAACTGGCACAGATACAAACCGTCCTATCTGACACACATACCGTAATCTGCTTCCTGCTGGTCCCAGTTTTTTTCCCCCCAACAAGCAACACAAAGGAAATGTCAGATCACACATTTACATGCATGAGCGTGCACGTAAACCACCTGAGGAGGGCTTCTCATCACTGCTCTCATACTGTCAGCCTGACAGATACAGACTCACATACTGAGTCTTTGTAATACAAGAGTACAGAGACGGGAACTCAGGGGGGGGCTTCTGGGAATCGTACTACAGGTTGAGAGGTGCGACACACAAACAAACTCTAAAATTTGATACGGATAACAGCTTTTAGAAAGCCGCTAAATTACATTTTGATTGATAAACAATGCTTTTTCTACTATTCCTTTGCAGAGTCATAACACCACCACGGTAAGCAGTGATTTAGTAATTTGCAGGTTTGGATGTTTACGTTTCATGTGATCGTAACCGGCCCATATTTAGGAAGTCTAGACATTTTTTTTTGCCTGCAAATCACCAAATGAATGTTTACAGTGGTTTAGCCTGCAGCATTATGCAATGCGCTTATAGCCCTGAGCAGGTAAACAGGTCCACATAATAAGGTCACAATAAGTGGATCTGAGGTATAAGATATATCAGGTTGTGGATACACAGACTATCCTGGTTAGCAGGATAAGTTCAGTACTGGTTTTGGTCTCTTAAAAGGATTTTTTTTGACAATAATAAAAGGATGAAGTAGCACCAGCTTTATCATTTAAGTTTCTATTGAGTTGCATTATGGGAAACGTAGGATCCAGAGTTTATGGAGGACGATCCATACTAGAGGGTTCATTTTTATTGTGTTTAATGTGTTGGAATAGAGCTGATTATCTGCCCCCAGTAACTGAATTTGATTCCAGTAAGTAACCAGTATCATGTTAAAGTCCTCACGTTTATAACAAATCAAATTTCATGAAAATCGGTTTAGAATTTAGCGAGTGACAGTTGATTTTGTACAGAAGTCTACATCTCTCAATTCACACTGTATTTGCTTATTAGCGGATCTTGAGCGCTCCAATATGGCGACATACAGCAGCGGCCAAGACGGCAGCGAAGATAACAAAAACATGGATTTATTCATCTCGTATCGTATCGTGCTCTGGTTCAAAATGAGAGCAAAAGTTGCTATGGATGATCAGTTTTTGCGCGAGACGGTGACACATCACAATTTAAAAAAAGAAAAAGCTGAGTAATTTCTGATTCTGAGAAATTAAATTATGACTTGATGAACTGAAAACTTTAGTCAAAATATAAGATGGCGTTATTCGTGAAGGACTTTTCAAGCACGGTACATTATTTTTCCTCTCAAAATTCAAGTTTAAATCCTGAAAAAAGTGGTTTAATCTCTTTTACAAATCTCGTTTACAACCTGTCTGATCATCTGACTGCTCGTGTTTCTCTCCCTATCAGACTTTTAGATTTAGCGAATGTTCCCAGATCTCAGTTACCTTTGGTTAGTGTCATCTTAACTACAAAATATGAAAAAAATAAACCTTTATGTACAGAATTGTCCTCGACAAACGAACCTAACATCTTGTAAATTCGGTATGAAGAGTTGGAGCATCGATACAGAAAATCCTGCATCGGTCGAGGCTGCCCGACTCTTTCTCTGTCTGACAGCCTACATGTCTTGTAATTAACGTCAACGCCTTATCTGTCAGCAGCACACATGGACGAGAGACACTGACTGTCAGAGAGACAAAGGGCAAGAGAGAGAGAGAGAGAGGAGAGAGGGGTGAGAGAGACTGGGCTCCACCAGCTCTATCTTTAAACTACTGATAGTGGGTCTGTAGATAAGACGCTATAGTTAAAACCAGCAGCAACACACTCCTGTCTTCAAAACTCAGTGTGAGTCTGGGTCTTTCAGAGGAATTTCATCTCCAATATACAGACTGTTGAGGGTCCAATTTCCTGACCAGTGTGGCGGAGCGCTCTGACGGAGGTGTGTGTGTGTGTGTGTGTTGAGGTGTGTGTGTGTGTGTGTGTGTGTGTGTGTGTGTCTCGACACCTCGGCGACGCCAACCAAGCGAGAGATGAGCATCGCCGAGAAGGAGAGTAGAGAAGGAAAGTGAGACGGAGAGGGAGGTAGAGATGGGAGAGGTGAGGTGAGGAGGGAACAAAAATGAGGACAGCATGTTTAATGGAAGTGACGGAGCAAAGCCTTAAATCACTGGACACACACACACACACACTGAGCTGTGTTCTAGTCGGCTGAATACAAACAAAACAACTTTTCAATCCTCTTTCTGCAGCGTCACCAACTCTTTTCTCTGTTTTGTTCTCAACTGAACTGATAAACATGCCGACCTTCTACTGCACAATAAAAACAATAATCATAATACTGTACAGACAGCGTCCTCAACCTCTTAATATAATGATCTGTGTTTGATTTACAGTATCTAGTCTCTTAATTTGCCTCGATGAAGAGCTGAAAAGCTGAGCGCACACCCTCCATATTTTCTGACGTCATCACCCAAAATGTACAAATCCTTGAACAAAAGCCTCAATTTCAATCAGTGTATTAAATGAGTTAGTCTTTTTTTATTATTAAATTAACTTTCTTTAATGAACATACTGTAACTCGTCAGCTAAACGCTAATAAATATGAATTTTCCGTTGAATTTTGGAAATGATTAAATCTATCTTTTTCCATTAAATGTTGACTTTTGGACTTTACAGCGCTCTGGAGTTATTAGAAATGATTGTATCACAGGAGTCGGAAACAATCCTAAGCAGCCACTACTAGAATTTAATTCTACAAATAGTAGAATATTGATAATATTAGCCTGATCTTTCTCTGCAACTGTGCAGAAATACCAGGTTTAAACAGTTTTAAATAGTTTTATATACAGACTTTTTAATTTTAATTATACATGTGCAAATCTAATTTTGACAACCTTGACAACCACTGTACTACATACCCAATATGTGTACCGTCGTTCAACATACTTTTGTGTGAATAAACAGTTGTATTGACCTTTTCGGATGCACTGGGCAGTAATTTACAGCCTCGCTTCCTGAAAGCCTCTTTGCCTGTCGGAGACATGTAATCATGGTAACCTGTACCAACCTCATGTGACCGAACAATGAATTGTGAGAATCAAATTCTGAATTAATCTAATATATATATCACGCCTAACAAAGTGGAATCATATTAAGTCTGCCAACGTCTGTTATGAACGTTGTCTTCACTACCACATTGCTTTGTAGGCTATTTTTTTGCCGCCATAGTGTCTAGCGTTGCATTCTGTAATATTTCACCAGTAATAGTATGCAGTTCACGTACTATTGGTTTCATACTAAGGTTTCAGACATAGTATAATATCTGACATAATGTTTTAGTATACTAAATAGCATGTTAGTGTGGAACTTCGGACACAATCCAAGGCAAGTTGCTTGTATGTGAATTTCCGAGATAACATCTTTGATAATTTCTTATTTGCTGCAGGGATTAAATGACACACTTAAAGTAATTTCACGCTGACTTATATTTGCCAGCTCTGGTTTGAACTAACTTTATTGGCACCGTCTGTCACAACAGTACCGAGGGAAACTGAACAAAGTAGAAAGCAACAAAAGAAGTTATAGAACACAAGAGAAGAAGAAAAAGTCGTATAAATCGACTCCACACTCACATCATCTAGTCTTTAAAACCTGGCCTGTGTTCTGCTGTTGTTGGCTTCCAATAATGTTTACAAGTTAGAAGTGGTGTCCCATTTCTGTGGTGTTATTTCACCCCGACCGTTCGCAGCTACTCCACTTTTTAGATGACCACTCCGACGCACAATGAGCTGATGGTGTCAGGGTGAAAATTGGGACAAAAGCTTTTATTGTGGTCTGAATGCTGAATCTGTCCCAGACTGAAGAGTAGCATCAAATACTTGGACATTTGTGGAAAAGTTCTGGCATGAAAATGACGGCATTTAAAGCTATTTCAGGAAAACAAAAGTCTGCAGCTTCAATCCAACCCGTCGGTATCCGCCTTGAATCTTTCTAATCGGTGAAAAATCCCACTTTTGAACCGTCATGATCTCCTCTTTCTGACCCCCCTCTACTTCCTCACTTATCTGTCTGTTTCACTTTATTCACGCCTCCGTCCTGTCCTGAAAAATGTCTTTCTCTCGACACAACTCTCCCCTCGCTGACTGCTCTGATCGGATCTGTCTGCTGCGAGGCTTTGGCATTAACAGCAGTTGGGTGCACATCAAATATTTGATGGAAATACACGAGGCGTTGGGAGATCTATCAGAGTCGGTGTCTGGAAAGATAAATCAAACTGGGATTGGAAAGATACAGCGTTTGTGAACCACGGATACCAATATTTCTTTTTGTAATGAAGCTGCACATCGTCAATATTTAGCCCAGATAGAGAAATTTAACCAGTTTAATCCCTTCAAAAAATCATTCAAATGTCATTCAGAATTGGATTTTCTCCATTAAATTTCAACTTTGAGAGACTTTTTCAGAATTCAGTGTGTAACGCTTTAAAGGAATAGTTCGACATTTTGGCTGTGCGGACACTCGTGAGCATAAATCCCGCTTTAGACCGCTGTCCCTGCTGGCGTTTTATCAAATATTACACCACAGGTTCGTGGGGCACATTCCTAACTGGGCGACCAGAGCGGACACTAGGGACATATTGACTTCAGCGACATTTAAAATGGATTTCAAAAGGTTGTTAGGATCATCCCTATGGATAACGCTGCCTATATGTTACAGGGCATGTTTTAATTGGAATATCTGGCTTTCTACTATTACTAAAGACCTGTGTGCGTATTTTTCCTTGTTATTTTGCATTAAAAAGCTATACGTTCATGCATTAAATATGCATTCAAAAGCAAGGACATATTATTGCACATGTAACTTTAAAACAGTGTATTTAGTGTTGTTGCTATTAAAGCATTTTGTCCATACCCCCCCTCTGCTCCTCCTGTTAAAACAAGGTGTGGAGCAGCTGGAGTCTCTCATTAATCCAGCAACATTTGAGTTTAAAGGGCGATCGGCATGAAAATAATCAGAAGAAAAAAACACTTCGAAAGCCCATCGGGGATTTACGGAGTGGTGTAAATGGTTCGCGTTCAAGGTCGTGTGAATGTTACTGGTTTTTGAAATGGAAATTCGCGGGAGTGATCGACGCCTCTGGAACGAGGTAGCTGGAGAAACTAGCATGTGTGTGACTCCACAGGAGGCAGACATGGCATACTAAAGCTGCATCTCATTAAAGTGTGTGTGTGGCAGAGAGAGCTGCCAAACAGGAGGACGTCAATGCCAACAACAGACAAAAACACACACACACACTCGCTTCAGGGTTATTTCTCAAGGACGCAGACACACACACACACACACCGCTGACTGCCGTATGCTTGGTGGTGAATCTGTCTCGTATCAGCATGAGGTTGCACATGTTAACAAACTAGCTCCACACCACCAGAACATGTTTGGAAAAGTCAAACTTGGGTTTTTCTTCCCTTTTTAGCTCCCAAACGGTTTTAATTTATTTTTAAAAATCACCAAAAATACACCGTTTATCATAACCAGGAACTGTAAAAGCAGAACTTATCGTCAGATTTTCAACTTTCTGACGGTCCTTGAATGAATCATGTGCGACGAATGCTTTCATCAGGAAAAACAACCATATCTAAGCTTAAAATAAACTGTTTGCACAAACCACATCCGATAAAAAAACATTAAATTCTGCTCTCCTCAGCGCAAACTGGGAACCCGTGAATGACTCGGCGGGGACTTAACTTGCTGACTGGACATTTCTGAAATGACTTAACCCTCCCACAAGGTTTGAAAGGCATGCTTTCTTTTTAAAGAAAATCACCTAAAATACACTGTTTATCATAGCCAGAAACTGGAAAAACAGAACTTCAGATTTACAACAGCTCTTGAACGGATGTGTGACGAACGCTTCTTTCATCAAAAACATCCAGATCTAAACTTGAAATAGTGATATTTCATCAAAATCACTTTACTCTACATGTCTCGTTTAAAATTTTGCTAAAAATAAACCGTTTGCAGAAACCGGATCCTGTAAAAAACATTAAATTCTGCACACTTCAGCGCAAACTGGGAAGCCATGAATCACCCGGCTGAGACCAAGAGTCACGTGACAAAAATTCTGTGAAACTTCGACTGAACTGCAGCTGTTTGCACAGAGATGAGAGGACAAGAGAGGTTGTAAAAATGTAAATAGTTCAATATGTATAGCACGTGGTGGAGACCCCACTTGTTTGTCCAATATTGGTAACACTTGTGGGCACTTGGAAAAATGTTGTACATCTAGAATACATTTTTTCCAATTTTTGTAAAATAAATTATCAAAGAAATTCAACTTGCGTTTTTTCTGTTTCATGATTTATGGCATTATAACTGTTATACGGCACAAAATACATTTTTAGTTATCTTTACCTTTAGCCGTGATTCTGCTGTTTCGATAGAGGTGCAGGACTGAAAATAGTTGTTGATTAATCGTTGCACCTCTAGTTCCAACCCTATAATCTCATCTCTAATCCAGTCCGTTCGCACGAAAAGGCGTATAAAAGCCACGATAATGCGCAAGGCATTTAGCGTATAAATGCTACGGTAGGAGTTAGTGACGTAAAACGCGGAAGACAGTTTATGGTGAGCGGGTGGCGGCGTTTTGCAAGTTTGTTACGTTAATGATGTTAGTCATGGGACGATTGTCAAGTGTTGTCCGTAGTTGTGTTACGTTGTTTCTGTACGTATTTTACTTAGTCTACGTACTTATTTTTAAACCCAACCATGACAATTTCCTAAACCTAAGTGGTTTTCTTGCCTGAACCTAACCGCGAACATTTGCGTGGCGTACAAATGCCACACGAAAAAGGCTAAAATTCGTACTCATTAAACACAGAATGTCCGTGTAATGTCGTTCCTATTCATTCCTGTGAGACCAGGTTGTCTCATCTGATACACAATTACCACCACAGATGAAGCCACTTCAGAGTTACAGGAATACTCTATGAGTTTCCCCAAGTTAAAAATAACCCGTGTGGTATGATGTCTGTGTTTCATTAAGTCCTGCTGTCTAGCTCTGAATGACCCGTAATCGGCCGTTATCCAACGTTGGCGCTGACATGACCGAGACATCCTCACATTCCTCCATAATCAGACCTGCAGCCACCAAATGTAAACACTCAGCCGGCCGCTGTCTGCTTATTATCACTCTTCTCCTGACCATCCCCCGCTCTAACTGACTCAACATTTAGCTTGTTGGAGATGCCTGTAGAATATTTATCAGAGAAACAACCACCACTGTGATAATGCAACTATAGATAACTGACTGGGTTTGTTTGTTTCAATTAATTCAACATGTGTTCTGCTTGTTTCTAAAAGTAAACTGTTTAAAGTTAAACTGAGTCTGAACATGTTTTTCTTTATTAGCTGGGAGGGGCAGAGTCATTTTGTCATCCTCTATAAACATGAAAAATAAAATCACATTAGAAAAGGGAGGGTGAGAGACAAAATGAAAGAGGGAGGGCGAATTAAAAAGAGGAAAAAGTGTAAGAGGAAACGAAGAAACTGGAGCGGTGTAAAGATTGGAAAAAAAGTGATGAGGGGGAGGAGGGAAGGTTAACGGAGGAATGAGAAGAACGTAATGAATAGAAGGGGAAGGTGAGAGGAGTAAAGAAAGGCAATAAAATGAGAGAAAAAGGGGTGGATGAAAGAGGAGGAGGGAGGAAATTAAAGAGGAGAAAAGCTGAGAGAGAGGCGTTTTTTTGGCAGCGAGCAGTTTCCATTACAGGCAAAATAAACTGATACCATATGACTAATCACCTCATAACTGGAGCGGGAATTTACTACAACACACACGCACAAACATATATATAATACTGCAGGAATGGAGGGAGGGAGGATGGATGGATGGATGGAGAGAGAGAGAGAGAGAGAGAGAGAGAGAGATGGAGGGTGGAGGAGTTCATTCCAGACAAACAGTCCTGCAGGAAATACCCACTGATCTGAGGAATCACAACAACACACAACAGGAAATAACAGCTGGACTCAGATCAGCTTCTGCTAATGAACTAAACATGTTGCAGGAATAACTTTTCTTCTAAACTGGACCATCTGTTACCATGGATATTTAACTGATGAACAACGCCAAACTTTATCTACTGCATAGTGATCATAGTTAACGTAATGACTTATATTATACCAGGCTGTTCTCATACACCGTCAGTAGCTATACCTTCAAAAAGTAATGCACTGTAATGCATATATAATCAATGCAATCGTGAACCGGGAAGTATAAAGAGCGACAAACTCTACCAGAGTTCTCAGACATTAAATATACACCGGTCTCTCCTCATCTCCTATCGCAATTCACTTTGATTTATATTTATATAAATGTAATTTGTGGTGGTGTTAGATTGGTGCTAGACCGCCCCGTTAATACATGGTGTTTGCGGGAGAGTGAACAGTTTGTGACTGCAGTGAACATGTTGTTTTTGAAAGGCTAAACGCCAACAAATATGGACTGAGGCAGAATATTTTGTTCGATAGAAACATGTTTTGAATTTAGTAAATTATCACATCTGTCTTTTTTCAATAAATTGGCTTTTGGACTGAGGAATGAGGCAATTACAGAGACTGAGCGCCAAGTCGCTAGCTCTGTGTGTGTTTAAGAGAGAGGAAGGAAGGGAAGGTGGAAGGTCATTTTTCTGTTATTAATAATAATAATTTGAATGTCACATTATCAACTAGGCGTCAAACTATTCAGTGAAGCCCTACTCATTACCATCAGATGAGCACAGTGTCTTGTTCGTCTCTAAAGCATTATCCGCCAAATAGCTCTACAGCAATGGTGTCTATATGAACACCATTGCTGTAGCCTATTTGTACTCGTACTCTTCCGTGGTAGTGTCTGCATGTATTTTATCATTTTCTTGTGTTACGGATGTTTCTGGATGTCAAATTCTATAAAAATGTAATGACCAGGTGTCGGATCGTAAGCACGCATCCAAGAGGAAGCTGCGAAAATGACGGACAGCGCCAAAAAACGCAAAAAATAGCGAGGCGAAACGCCAAGCGGACAAAGCTCGCTCCTAAACCAGAGTGAATCTGGAGTTGGTTTTCACCCGCTGGCGAGCACCTGAACCCTCGTCTAGCCGGCGAGGAAGGGCCAACTTTGAATGTTGTGTTTACAAACCGCAACCGAGAAATCCTCCTCATTGTGCCTTTAACAACCCTAAATTATAACGCTCTCTCCTCATGTGTTGCCTCAGTTTTCTGGTTCTGGTTCGCTCCCCACATATGTTCTCTTGTGTTTGCTGGAATCCAGATACAGATGTGCAGCGGATGTTTTGTCCAGAGTATGATGAATTATTCAACTCATTTACAACACAGTGTAGTAACATTATTATTTGTGATTAATGGAGATTAATGCGCGCAGCGACAAGACAACAGGACTGATGTGTAAAAGACAAGAAATGAGACATAAGCAGCACAGCTGGATCTGATATGAATGCCGTGACCTTCCCACAGTCTTCCTGCCGGTTTCTCTAAAGCCAGTAATTACAGCTGAGATGACCTAATGCACACAGAAACACATTCCAACACACACAAACAAACAGACAATCAGAGAATCTAAACTGCTGATGGAGATGATGGCAGATGAAAGTGTGTTTGTTGGAAAGCTGCTCGTTCACACATGTTGGCCCGAGCCAGCACTGTAAAGCAGTGTGTGCGTGTGTACACACTGTGTGTGTGTGTTCAGAGTAAAAATCTGACATTTGGTTTTATTTAACAATGTGACTGTAATGAGTATACAGCTCTTTTATTCCACCGCTGAGTGAGAGAGAGAAAAAAGACAAATAGAAACAGAAAAACAGCAACGAGGGTAAAACAAAGACACATATGGACACCAACTGCGGTTTAGTCCTGATTACTGGTGGAAAGTAGGATTTTGAAGTGCTATTTTTAAGAAGTATACTTCAACTCCACTACATTTTAGAGGCCAATATTGTACTTGTTACTTTGCAGATTCAGATTATTAATACACAATGTACCCAGTTGGTTGCATCCTACACACTGTACCTTTAAATAACACTTAAAAACACCCAGATCACATCTTAAAAGTCACAAACTATTCATGTTCTCCCTTTATTATTAGGACAAATCCAGTAATAGAATGTCAATTGTTAAGATAAAAAGGATTCAGATATGATAAAATGTATTTATTGCTTCTGAGAACATATCCTCAGTGTGGTTCTCTATTGTTATATGTACTTAAATATGCACAAACAAACGCACATGAACCTGCTCTATTCAACGATGGTCTTTAGTTTTAGCACCAGTATACCTGCCTTTGTAATATTTCCATCTGGTAATTTATCATTATTAAATTGTTCTGAACAGTGTGTCCTTACACCTGAGAACAGAACAACTTATTCTGGGTATTTACCTGCAGAAATCTGTCAAAAACATCTAATTATGAATCAGATTTTATTGTATTTAGTGGTCCGAACATGTACTATTGATTCTTAAACACAACTCAGTATTCAATACTGTACTACAATAATAACATACAATACTAAACCTTTAACTGTATTCATGTAGAATTAATTCCTACAGTAATACAATAAAAATCACGCTACATTTATCGCTCCATATGGCTCACGTTTACTTCCTGCAATTATTTCACAATAAAAGCCTTCTGGGGGGGTCGGGGAGATGATCATTCCTCCCAAACCGCTAGAAGGTTTTTAATGTAAGACATCTGCAGGAAATGCTGAGTTTGAATTAAAAGCAAACAGCAACAACGGCAAATTAACACTGTAAACGAAAAGCATATGAAGAAAGGGAATATCTCATAAAAGACCTGTTCTTGTCTACAACTGAGAGAAGTAAACGCCAACGCTATTATCCCTGAATTAAATCTGATTCGGAGGCTGATTTGCTTTGCGGATGTTTCCAAGAAGAAAGAACCAAGAAGATCCAAAGAGGAAGGGAGGAAAGAAGGAGGCCAAGAAGGAGGAGAGGAATAAAGGGAGGAAGGCAGGGAGCCAGACCATGGCGAGGTCAAACAGGCAACAGGCCAACACACAGGAAATGAAGCGCACGCACACACACACACACACACACACACTGCAACCACCACTTTCAAACTAAATATAAAGACGTGAACACAGTACAAGTACAAACTGTAAATAGTACTTGAGCTGCATGCATGCAAACTAAATACATAAACAATGGCCAACACACACACACACACACACACTCAGTTTTGAGGGTGTTCATGTGACGACGATGCATTCAATGCGACTCAGAAGAACAAGTTTTCTGCAAGTTTTCTTTGGGTCAGAGGTCGACTTCTAAACCCAAAACTTCAACATGAAGACGTGAAGGAAGAACTGTATTAAGAGAGCGTATGAGGAGAGACAGCAGTATGCATCAATAATTTAAATTAAAGAGGGCAGCACGGTGAAATATTTCTGTGTAGGAGTTTCTCAACATTAAGGTCAACATGCAGATGAGGGTTGACATTTTCATATTTGTTAGACGTTTTGTAAAGAATACAAATGAAAGCTGCGTCAATTGATTTTCTGGGGGCGAAAGAACTCAACAACAAGCTGGAAAACAGTCAACACTCACATTTCATCGCCTTATAAAGTTGATATGGCTAACAAGTCGGGTTTCTATTCACCTAAAGTCAGCAAAGTTGTCCCTAAGTGTTTACTTTATTTCTACATACATTTGTAGCCTTACGAAAATGGTGGCGATACTTTACATTGTGACCCTAAAGGTCCTGACACACCGAGGCGGTCGGCCGTTCGTTGGACAGTTTTGGG